>CABHPP010069474.1:0-13370 GCA_902168425.1 Peromyscus attwateri | reverse complement strand
TCTCTCTCTCTCTCTCTCTCTCTCTCTCTCTCTCTCTCTCTCTCTCTGGATTCACACCTTGGACACTAGGTGGCTGTTTTGAAATTCCCTCAGATTTCTACTGTTCTACTCAGACTTGGTAAGTCAATTGACATATCAGATATTTTAAAGGAAACTATTTAAAAGAGAAAATTTTTTCCACATTAAAAAAAATGGATTTTATGTGTACATTGGAAGAAAATAGGGCTTTGTTTGAAATTTTAGGCAGTCTGACAATGGAACAACTATATGAGAAGATTAATATTGATCGAATTATGCACTTTATTACTTTTCTTATCCTCATTTTACTATTTAAAAAGATAGTCAATTTAAGTGCCAGGATAACAGTTTTAGAAAAACCTGTTAAACCTGTAAAAAGGAATTATAGAGACATTCAAATTCAGACAGAAGAAATTAACAGTGAAGTTGTTTCAAGATTGGATCATAAGGTTACAGAAAGAAAGCCTATTTTCACACAGTCACCCTTAATTTATCCGGTAACTGTACAGCAGCTACCTGATCAAGTGAATACACAAAATATTTGGACTCCAACTGAAATGATAGATTTACGAAGGATTAAGGAGGAAATAGTATCTTATGGCATGCATTCACCATATGTAAAGCAAATGTTAAACACCTGGTCAACTTGTAATAGGATTATACCACAGGACTGGCGGGAGCTGGCACATGCTGTTTTAGAACCCGAACAAAAGCTTCAGTGGCAAATGTGGTTTAAAGAGGAGGCTAAAAAAAAAAAAAAAAAAAGAAAAAAAAGAAAAACAATGGAGGGATAAAGGTATACAAGTCTTCCAGGATCAGCTTATTGGAGAAGGCCAATATGCTTCAATACAAACACAATGTTTATATGATATCCAAACCTTAATTCTATGTCAAATGGCAGCCTTGAATGCATGGGACAGAGTTGAGGAACCAGGAAAGAAAACTGAGTCATTTACAAAGGTTATACAGGGCCCAAAAGAATCTTTCACAGATTTCTTACAAAGATTGACTTCAGCAGTAAAGAGAATGGTCCCGAATTCAGAAGCCAGTCAGATAATAATCGAATCTTTGGCTTTTGAGAACACAAATGCAGCATGCAAGAGAATAATCAGGCCATTAAAGGCAAGATCTGCACCTTTGGAAGATTGGATTAGAGACACAGTTAATGTTGAGGCTCATAACCATGATGATATGTGGGTAGGAGAAGCAATTTCAAAAGCTTTGAGGAATGTTAGATGTTTTGAATGTGGAAAACAAGGACATTTGAAAAGGGACTGTAAACAGGTCATTCCTAGAAACAATGTTTCTTCAAGGAACACTGGTAACAGAATGCCCCTTCCTTCTGGAGTGTGCAGAAGGTGTGGTAAGGGAAAACACTGGACCAACAAGTGTAGATCAACAAGGGACAGCCAAGGTAATCCTTTGCCTCGGTCTTTGGGAAACTCCCAGAGCAAATCCAGTTCAAACCTTTCCTGCAGTTGTAGAGGAAAACCCTACTCAGAGCAATTAAATAACCAAATGCCTATTGGAATAAATCATGCTGGTCAGGATGATGAAACAGAGAGAATAGAAAATTCAGGAAAAAACATAAAGAAAAATTTTTGGCAAACTTCTTTAATGAACAAAGACCAAAATTAACAATAAAAATAAATGGTGTTTTGTTGTCTGGTCTGGTAGACACAGGTGTGGACATTTCCATAATTACACCAGAATTTTGGCATCCAACTTAGCCTCTTCAGGAGGTAAACGTTCAACTGTTAGGAATTGGTACATTATCTCAAGTGAAACAGAGTACGGGATGGCTCGACTGTATAGGTCCAGAAGGAAAGAGAGGAAAATTAAAACCATATGTGGCTAACATAGCTATGAAGCTGTGGGGTCGAGACCTGTTGCAACAATGGAATACTCAGATTAACATCCCTCCAACCTCAGAAACAAATCATAAACTAGCACATGTTTCTGAGAGAAATATTAGAAGATATTATTCTAATGAGTTGTCACTAGCCATCCATATTATACAAGAACAGGACACAACAACTGATGATCTTCCCAAAACACCAATAGCTCTACCTTTAAAATGGTTAACAGACAAGCCTGTATGGGTTCAGCAATGGCCTTTAACAACAGAGAAACTCCAGGCTTTAGAAGAGCTGGTAGAAGAACAGTTAAATGCTCAGCATATTGAAGAATCAACCAGCTCTTGGAATTCTCCTGTATTTGTTATTAAAAAGAAATCTGGTAAATGGAGAATAGTAACAGACCTTAGAGCAATTAACAAAGTAATTCAGCCAATGGGCTCTCTACAATCTGGAATTCCTTTGCCTACTCTGTTACCAAAAGGATGGCCTCTCATAGTTATTGACTTAAAATACTGCTTCTTTTCAATACCCTTATAAGAAAAAGACAGAGAAAGATTTGCTTTCACAGTGCCTACTTATAATAATTCTCAACTGGTTAAAAGATTTCAGTGGAGGGTCCTCCCACAGGGAATGTTGAATAGCCCAACTCTGTGCCAATATTTTGTACAACAGCCATTGGAAGTGGTATGTAAAAAATTTCCTAAATCTATAATTTATCATTATATGGATGATATTTTACTAGCTGACTCAAATGCAGATACTTTAGAAAGAATGTTTGAAGAAGTAAAGAAAATCTTGCCTTGCTGGGGATTACAAATTGTTTCTGAAAAGATACAAAGAGGAGATTCTATTAATTATTTAGGATATAAAATAGAGCTACAAAAAATTAGACCCCAAAAGGTACAAATTAGGAGAGATCGACTACAGACTCTTAATGACTTTCAAAGATTATTTGCAGACATTTCTCATCTACGAACTATTGTTGGGGTAAAAAATGATGAACTGCATAATTTGTTCAAAACCTTAGAAGGTGACAAGGACTTAAACAGTCCAAGAGAATTATCACCTGAAGCTGAGAAAGAATTGGCCTTGGTAGAAAAGAAAGTACATGAAGGGCACATGGATTGTATTGATCCAAAGCTGGATTGTATTTTGGTTATTTTACCTTCTAGGCATTCTCCTACAGGAATATTAATGCAGAGAGAAGATATTATATTGGAATGGATATTTTTACCAAATAAACCGAATAAAAAATTAAAAACTTATGTGGAAAAAATCTCTGACTTGATTTGGAAAGGAAAATTGAGACTTCGTCAATTAGCGGGAATAGACCCAGCAGAAATTGTCGTACCTTTAACTAAGGAGGACATTGAAAAATTATAGACAGAAAGTGAACCTTGGCAAAGAGCTTGCAGTAATTTTTTTGGAGAAATTAACATCAAATATCCCAAAAGAGATAGAATTGATCTTATAAAGAGAGCTGATTGGATCTTGCCTCGAATTGTATAGGAAATATCCATATCTGGAGTTCATACATTTTATACAGATGCCAACAAACAGGGAAAGGCAGGTTACAAATCAGAAAATTTAAGTAAAGTGGTTCAAAGTCCTTATAATTCAGTTCAAAAATCAGAATTGTATGCTATTCTGTTGGTATTAATGGATTTTTCAGAACCTCTCAACATAGTAACTGACTCTCAGTATGCTGAAGAGTGGTATTACATATTGAGACTGCAGAATTTATCCCTGATGCTTCAGAATTAACTTTTTAATTATTTATTCAATTACAAAATACAATCAGGAAAAGGAGTCATACTTTATATATAACTCACATTGGATCACATACTGATCTGCCAGGCCCTCTAGCACAAGGTAACGATGAGATTGATAAGTTATTGATAGGAAATGTGCTGGAGGCTTCAGAATTTCATAAAAAACATGTCAATAGTAAAGGTTTAAAAAAGGATTTTTCCATAACCTGGCAACAAGCCAAAGAAATAGTAAAGAAATGTCCTACTTGTTCCTTCTACAATCAAACACCATTACCAGCAGGATGTAACCCAAAGGGTACTCAGAGGAATGAAATCTGGCAGATGGATGTGTTTCACTCTGCAGAATTTGGAAAATTGAAATATGTACACCATACCATCGATTCAGGATTTCAGTGGGCAACTGCTTTGAGTTCTGAAAAAGCTCATTCTGTAATCACTCATTTGCTAGAAGTTATGGCCATCATGGGTATACCTGCACAAATCAAAACTGACAATGCTCCATCATATGTCTCTGTTAAAATGAAACAGTTTTTTGCTTATTGTGATATAAAGCATATTACAGGTATACCACATAATCCTACAGGTCAAGCAGTTATAGAAAGATCAAAGAGAACTCTAAAGGATATGCTAAATAAACAGAAAGGGGTAACAAAAAACCCCAGAAATAGACTGCATAATGTTCTATTAACTTTGAATTTTCTCAGTGCCAATGAGAAAGGAACAACAGCTGCAGAGAGTCATTGGATAATAGAAAAAACTACAGAATTAAATCAGCCTATATACTTTAAGGATGTACTGACCTCAGAATGGAAACCAGGATATGTGTTACATTGGGGATGAGGTTTTGCTTTTGTTTCTACAGGAGAAGAAGAAGGTAAGCTGTGGGTACCATCAAAATTGATAAAGGTTCGATTTGAACAAGAGAGACCTCTTAATTAGAGGAGGTGATAGTTCATCAACCAGCATGAACATTGAAATTAAACTAACTTATACCAGTAACACATGCCTTTTCATTTAATCAGATAATAACTTACCAAAAAGGAACATACCCAAAATTAGTCTTGGGGAAAGGTTTTTGTTTTTGTCTTTTAGGAGAATGAAGGCTAAGGATTCTGAAGAACACTGGACAAATGAGACAACTGAAGAAAAGGGACAAATCATCTATCCCAGGAAACAGAGTGAAATGGCATATGGGTATATCATCTAAAAATTTTTATATGTCTTCCTAAATGTTTGTTTCTGCTCTTCTCTAAAGAAATATAACATTATTGGTCTTCTAATAGTCCCAGGTCAATTAAAATCTAAAGCTGACTTTGGAGTTGGAGAATGGCTCTCTCCTTCTTTAAACTCAAGCATGTTGTTAAAAGGAAAATGCAAGCTCCCTGTATCATGCCAGAAGAAAAGAGCCATCTTCTGCTTTGGGACAGGAGAAAAACCAAATTAATTAAGCAACTATTCTATTACTAATCTCAACTCTTTGATTCTATTCTGATTCATTAAGCTTTTCTTAAAATATGAATTTTATATCAAAATTTACAAGATTAATATATATATATACATATATATATACATTTTAAACTTTGTTAAGATATGAATGGTCTTATAGAGTACTAACTAATTCTAGAAAAAAAAGTCTTCAATTAGCTTCATATATATGTCTTTGTGTTTGAGTCTCTTATCAGTTTTCTGCAGGAAATCACGGTCAGGCCTAACATCAACTGAAGTCTCCAGGAAGAAGATGTGGCCCCACAACAACAACAATTCCACGTGGACAATAATAATATCACTAAGCTGACAAACATCATCTATAGATCAGCTTTAGACTACAAAGTGCTCAGAGCAATTTTGAGAGGGCTAGCTGAGATGATCCAGTCTCAAAGACTACTTGAATAAGGACTTGAGATAAACCCTGAACTTTGACATTATACACAGACTGGATAATGAAGGATATAGTTACCTTTCCTAGAATTTGACAATTAACCTAAACTTTTTCTTTCAGGATAAAGATACCTTCGCCCATACCCAGCAGGAAGCAATTTTAAGAATACGACGCCCACATTCCCAAAGAGGTGGTGTGTGGCAGGTGGTTTTTTGGTCTTTTAATGGGTTTTGGGTCTGGGATAATTTTCATTGTTTAGGGGTGCTGTGGATATCACTCTGTATCAATAAACACTGATTGGCCAGTGAACAGGCAGGAAGTATAGGCGGGACAAGGAGAGAGGAGAATTGAGGAAACAGGAAGAAGGAGGGAGAGACACTGCCAGCCACCGCCAGGACAAGCAGCATGTAAAGATGCCAGTAAGCCACAAGCCACGTAGCAAGGCATAGATTTATAGAAATGGGTTAATTTAAGATATAAGGACAGTTAGCAAGAAGTCTGCCATGGCCATACAATTTATAAGTAATATAAGCGTCTGAGTAATTATTTTATACGTGGGTTGTGGGACTGCAGGGCTTGGTGGGACCTGGAGAGAAGCTCTCCAGCAACATAGGGGGGTTGGTTACAAGTTGTTGTCAAGGGTTAGGAAAAGGGCTAAGCAAAGGAGATTAGATTTCTTGTTTAAAAAAAAAAAAGAAAAAGACAATTACTAGCTTTAAATACTTTACATTGGATTGGATTGTTTTATATTATATACAAATTATATATATTGAAATTGATATTGTTAGAAAATGCTATATGTATATTTCTAATTGTATTTATATTGTTCTTTTAACAATGTAATGCAATTTTCTGATCCTTGAATGTTATTATTACCAACTATTAGGATAAAAAGAAATGAAAATTAGTAGTTAGACATTATAATAGAACTTATAGTCATATTAGGTATGTTTTCAAGATTGAGCAGATGTATTTTACATAGACAGGTCATCTTCAAACCCTTCAGAGATCTACAGAATATGGTATTTAAAATGTTTCAATAACTTAGAAAATTTTTCTTTTTGTTATGACTATGAGACATGTCAGCTCCTGGCAGTACCAATCTACTTCAGAGAGAATATGGGCATTGAAGAAACTGCATATGGAGTTATGTATGCAAAAGTTAGCCACTGGACAACAAAGTATCCTCAATTCAACTGCTGACAACAGGACAAAATGGACAGACAGGACATGAAACAAAGGACTACTGATTCTTGCCAAAACAAGTGTGGTTATAGCTTTATCAAAAGGCATCTTCTGAGGCCAGGACAATATGGCACCATCCCTGAAGTGGCCTTCGCAATCAGGAAAAGGTACAGTGCCCTTTTCTTCGAGGGCATTTGAAAAGGCAGTGGGCCAATGGCCGATGTGCAATGGAACTACAGCTGAAACAGTTATTCTTGAAGAGTAACTAGGCTCACGCCTCTCAATAGTAGACTGGCACTTAATAGAGGCATGTGGAGAAGAATGGGATGCTGAGATGAAGCCCCATATACACAGCTAAGAAGAATGGACAGCTGAATTAAAAAATCATCAACAATTTCCAGAATTTAAAATCCTGAATCATGATATGACACTAGCGGAATTCAAGTGTTTCTAGTACATGGACTACTCTCATCCAATGTGAGGTTGAACTGTTGACCTTGTGTACATCCTACTTCACAAATGAGTCTGTCAGATACGCTAAGTCTATAGGCTGAAGATGATGCCCCAACACTGCAGAAAAAAAAAAAAACCTCAGGTGACTGTCCAGGCAGCTGGCTGTTTCTGTCAACTCACAATTTTTTTTGGAAGTTGCTTGCATGTACTTTCTGTTTTTATTTTTGTTAGGTAATATTATTTCCTTCTTGGGTCTCTGAAGGAGTTGAAGATTAGTTAGTTATAGTTGAAGATTAGTTAGTTATAGTTGAAGATTAGTTAGTTATAGTTGAAGATTCGTTAGGATAGAAAGTGAATTAGGTACATTTTGGACTTACCAAAATAGGATAGATGACAGAATTTTCTCTGAATTTGTCAAATACAAATGGACTAGACATTGTTTAGGTATTTATTACTTGTATATATTGTATATAGTTATTGTACTTTTGTATATAGTTGTTCTTATGTTAGTTATAACCTTTTTCCTTTTTTCTTTTTATTAAAATAGAAAAGGGGAAATATGGTGATATTTTATTTGTACTGAAATGTGATTTAATTTGTATGTTAATAAATAAAGTTGCCCGGGGGTCAGAGCTATTAGCAAGCCATAGCAAAAGCCAGGCAGTGGTGGCATATGCCTTTAATCCCAGCACTTGGTAGGCAGAGCTAGGTAGATCTTTGTGTGTTCAAGGATACAGCCAGCATTGGGACACACGCCTTTAATCTCAATACCAACCATAGAAGACCTGGAGGTATGTACAGACAGGCAGTGATGAGGTGGTCATGTGGTTGGGTTTACAACCAATGAGAAGGCAGAGCAGAAAGTCTTTATAAAGACAGACACACAGGAAGTAGCTCTCTTTCAGAGAGGTACAACAGCAGTGGCAGGAATGGTAAGTTTTTTAATCTTAGCTCTTAGCTATCGCTCTGACCTCTTGGGCTTTAATCTTTACATTGGCTCTGTGTTTCTTATTTAATAAGACGGTTACTTCTACACTTATAATTAACAGGAACTTTTTTTTTAGTTTTTAGAGACAGGGTTTCTCTGAGTAACCATCCTGGCTGTCCTGAAACTCACTTTGTAGACCAGGCTGGCCTCAAACTCAGAGATTTGCCTTCTTCTGCCTCCCAAGTGCTGGGATTAAAGGCATACACCACCACCACCCAGTGGAACTTTTATATTTACAATCTTAATTGATTTTTATGAAATTCTTTGGAAGTAATCTTAATACACCTAACTTACGTAGAAGAATGCCAATGGTCTTAGTCATATGATCATAGCAACACTAAGTAGCAAGCGAGAAGGACAGTGGACCTTTAAATTCAAGTCTTCTTGTCTCAAAATTAACTTATTGGTTAATATGGGTTATGGGTTAATTTACCCATACCCTTAATTAGTATAAGTTAGTGACTATTTGGTAAACCTTGACTGTAGTGATGACAAGATTCTTACCAGAAATTCTGATTCTTTAATAATCTGTCCATCAAGCTAGGCCCCCATCCAATAAACACCTGGGAACAGCATTTTGCTTGGGTTCACAAAAAAACTTTTAAAAAGAATAGAATATAACATCTGTCTTAAAAGACTGATACTTTAGGAGGGAAGTAAATATGCAATCAAAGGCATACAAATTATTCTATGGAGTCTTCCAATGAGAAAAGAATGGCAGCATCAAATGGCAAGGGAGAAAGGATTGGGAGAAGGCTTGTCACATGAAAGACACTTAGCATGTTGGCAAATGGAATGAGTATTTCTCTCAGGTACCCATGACGGGGAACCATAATGTTTGTGATGGATGAAATTCTGATCCACAGAAGGGTAAGTGCGAATTGAGACATTTGTACATTAAATACTCTCAACCTAGATCATGAGTGACAGAAGACAGTGCTAGAAATGAAGCAAAACAAATACATTCAGTGTTCCCAGAGACTGCCTGGAGCCTATTCTTATGTCATTGCTTCTCCTACACATTTTGGACATAATTATGTATGTGAAATTCATTTACTGTCATGTATTGTACCACATTGTCCAAGTTGCTCGAGTGCACCAATATCCCTTTACTCCTTAACTACAAGATCATTAAGAGCCCTCCAGCTTTGAGTTTGCTGGAAATGTAATCAGAGCATCTCCTCAGCCCATCCAGTGGTTCCAGCAGGGGATTCAGAAATGAAGTCTGACAAATATTCATCCTTTTAAATCAAACTCTTTCTGACACTGTCTCTCTAATAACTCTGGGGAAATCTGAAAAGCAATGTCCCACCACCCCCGGAAAGAAAAACATTTTCCACTTGCGATAATTTACATGGGGAAGAAAAAAATGTGTGGTTTTCAGATCCAACACAGGAAGAACAGAACACCAAGTGCCACTCAGAACAAAAGACAACCTGAACTCTCCTTAGTGAATAAAGTTATTTGAAACACATTTGTTTACTGGAAATGTGCATACTGCTATGCTATAAGTTTGCAGCCAGCACACAGCCTCTCTAAAGTGTCTGGTCCCCTGAAAAGCACTCTTAGAGCATGGTGATGGCATTTTTTGTTTTTTTGTTTTGTTTTTTTTATTTGTTTGTTTTTTTTGCAAGGTGGGGATGTCCCAAGCCAGAACCTCCGTGCTATCAGGAGCAGAGTGAAGAGTGAAGTCTGGGCATGTATGTTCCATCCTCTTCTGGCAAAGGATTTAGAACATGACCATTTGAGATAATCGCCTGAGAAATCCTTAGGAGCATGCTTTACCTCTTGAGCATCATTGCTATTTTCCATTAAAAAAATATTGATCTTAAATTAAATACGTATTTATTAAATTTAAGGACATACTTTGCATCAAATATTTAGAAAAGTTCCTTTTTCTTGTTTTGAATCACATATGTTTGCTTTGCATATTTTCCTGAAATGACTTGAATACATAACATTATGGGTAAAGAGAGAGTGAGTGGAACCCTTGATAGGAAGGAAGTTAAAGAAAAGTCAGTAAAGTATCTAGGCTAATAATAACTATAACTAACATAAAGCAGTTGAAGTGTCCTCAGCATAGTTGACTTAAAATAGAAACACTTAGGACCATTGAGGTAACTTACTAGGTAATAGGATAATCATAAGAATCTGATGACTAGTGTTTCATCTTCAGAACCAATGTTTAAGAAAAAGACTGAATATGATGGCATTCATTTGTAATACCAGTATTCTTATGCTGAGATGGAGAAATGAGACAAGGGAATTACCTAGAAATTCATGGGCCTACTGTCTTAAGTATAAAGCATAACAGAAACAAGAGAAAACCTGCCTCAAGGTGGGCAGAAAGAACCAACTCTCAAAAGTTGTACTCTGACCTCTACACACTCTCCCAGCATATGTGTGTTTGTACTAGCATACACACAAACAATAATAACGATAAATTAAAAGTAGATACATGTTTTCTAACCACTTATGTTTTCCACAAGGGTCCATGTACACATCTGCCTAGAAGTCAGGTTTGGAAATACAATGCCTGGGCTAGAAACGGAGCCCAGCCACAATTTGCTCAGAATACTTAGGAAAATTTTATTAGCCCACATCCTTTCACGTCTGCATTACTTATCTTTTGCCTCTGAGATCAGAAAGCAGAAAGTGACAAACAGGTGTACTCTGCTTACATTCTTCACTTAGTGCAGTCAAGGACCCAAGCTCTGGGAATGATGCTTTCACTTCAATAGTGGGTCTTCCCACATCAATTAACCAAACCAAGATACTCCCGCACAGACATTATACCAGAAGCTTGTGTCCAGATGATTGTAGCTCTATGATATTAATAATCAATATTAATCATCATACTTTAATACTATGTACCTTGCAGCACTATTGAAGAATGAACTAAAAGATGAATATAAACCTAGCATATCACTGGCACATAACAACAGTAGAAACAATCAAGAGTAGAGATAACATTTATGGGATTCTTCTTTATCTGGTGGACATGATCATCCTATATGACATGGAATGCTATTATTCTTCACTATATAAATGAGAAAACAGAGATATAAAGATAGATGGGACTGAGATGCCGTGATTGTGGAGCTGGGATTCAGAGCTAGGGGATGAGATTCCAGAGCCTATGATTATAAACATTGCTCATATTCTTTGCTTAGGAATGTATCTAGTCCATAGGAAGCATTTCAAAAACACTAATTATTCTTATATTTATTATTAGTAACATTGTAGATGCTTGGAACACAGAGATCTGGAACCATTCAGAAACTAACCTGTTTTTCTCTCAAGGATTCTGAAAGAACATAGGCTGCAATTTGAAGTAAATCATACACTCGTTTTCAATAAACCTTTCAACTCCACATTGATTCTGACAAGTTCTAGTTATGTGACCTTAGAGACAAGATCTTCAAAAATCAGTGGACACCTTAAGTGCCTGCAAGTTCAGATTGTAATATGCATATTACAAAGATTCAATAGAAGCAGAATAAATAAAAATGAGTCCACTGCCTGATAAACTGGGAGGACTTGACAAATAATGGTAGCAATTTCTAATACTGCTTAATATGCATATTTATGTGGGTTTATGTTTGTCCAACCTGCTAAAGCTCATAAATGCTCTAGTCTTACCCCTTTATGTTGGACTTCTTGGTATCTTAAAGGAAATACATTTTTTGGATGGTTCTACTATACTGTTAAGGTGAGAACAGAATTCGGTTTGGAGAATTATATTGAGAAGAATCTAGAAGGATCATTTGGAGGAATAGGAAGCAGAACTGAGAACAAAAGAAGAGGAGTTGTGGTAGATTATATACCTGACTTCTCATTTCTATGTAAACCCAGTACACAGCTAGACGCGGGGCTCTCTGAGGATAAATATTAAAGCAGTGACTTACAGAGGCCACCATGCAATGCCAATCTATATTAAGCAACAGTACAAAGAGGAGATGACTTCCATGGGACCGCTGGGGACCCTATGTCTATTGCATCTCTGGCCATAGTTTCTTTAAGTCCACTTCACTTATCTCTGGCTCCACTGAGATAGGACCAGGGAGAACTGATGATCTCCCACCATGACAGAACTGATATCCAACCACAGAGCACAGGAACATTCTTGTGGAAACTAGTGACCTTGGCTGGAATAAATCAAGGGGAATTTTCTCTAACGCAGTGTATTTAGATAAACATATTGGGTTCATATTATAAATCCATATCTTTATTAATATCATCAAAATCACGTTATTATGAAATCATTTACCTGATGTCACAGAATTTTAACTTCCTTTCTTATGGATAAAAAAGGAGTTATGAATAGGTCTGTTTCTATTTTGAAGGGTTTCAGCTGGGCTTGAGGTGAACAAGAGACATGAACTGGAAGGAGAACTGAGGGTCACAGAAAGAAAGGAAGAGAAGAGGGAATTCAGCCTTTGTGGGCTCTCATGCTCATGCTAGGCTGTCACTAATGTGGCTATTAACTTTTTGTGTCCAGATTTATTATGCTGTCACCACAGCGCTTTTCTGTGCTAAAGTATCAAACCACTATTGCATATTTGTTGGCATCTCATCTATTTAAGGGAAACAAGTGATTACCCGTTGCCAAGGAGACTAATAAGGAGTGTGGAAGCAGAGGACAGCAGAGTTCTCCTCAGATGATAGCAAGTCGCTTTTATTTTGTTTGCGATTAAATCATAAACTATCTCATTGTTTGAAAAAAATCAATTACTCTTTCCCATAATAAAAGTGTCAGGCACTTATTCAATGGAAAAATCCTATAAACTTAAAAATTAAGTAAATAAAAATAAGTCAGAATAGATGCTCATGAGTGACAAAAAATGTTTTAGGAAAATAAATAATGTATGAGATCCTCCAGGGGAAAAAATGGTTACTTCTGGGAATTTGAAAGTTCTGATTGCTCTTAGGAAAAAAAAAAACATAGAATCTAAGTATAGTCTGTGTATTCCTGGAAAAGATAAGAAACTAAGTTATTGATGTGAATGGCATATTATACAGACTTGGGAAACACATTTCAAAATAGCAATATGGATCTTCTAGTTCAGTAGATCCACGTCCAGAGAGGTTGGGAATGACCCTGCTCACATAATGAAGGAGCATTCTCTTCCTTCATTGTAAAACAGTGGAAGAAGACACACAGCAGAGAAACACTTACAGTAATTGAGGTAGCATATGCAAAAAGCCTAAAGGAT
>CABHPP010069462.1:0-21183 GCA_902168425.1 Peromyscus attwateri | reverse complement strand
GCCAGCAGGAACTTTCAAGAAGACTGTTACTGTTAAAGAGAACTCCCTTGCTTTACAGTAGAAGACTATCAGGGTGCCCTAAGTGTAAGACTCCCATCAGCTAAACTATCAATTTATGGATGAATTGAGTAAAGTGATTTCTACTCCCAGGATGCAACTTCATACAGAGCCTGCTGCAACTCTGGTCCAACCATGGCAGGGTCCGTTACAACTTAGGGTCCAAATTTGGGGGGAGTCACCCATGTTGTACTTGTTCTGGAAACAAGAAAGATGCATAATTTAAAGTCAGGGATTCTTCCTCTATGGCATAAGTTTAGCACTGTTGTACCCTTCTATGTTTGGCAGAGTCAGAAACTCGGTGAGGAGGCTATCATGTTCATTGCATGAAACTGTGACAACAAAGCCTGTGTTGTATTTTGAGACCATAGGATGTTGAAATACCCAAGCATGGGACATCTGCCAGGGAGAACTGCATACAGGAAAGGGAAGTAGCAGCAGGGACGTGTATGAAAAGTTGTATGGTTAAAGCTATCTAAGCCCTTTGAGAATGAAGCCCCATGTGTCTGAGACAGAGCTGTAGAATTTGGTGTTTGCCTTGCTGAGTTTTAGTCTTACCTTGGGCCAATCTTAGCTTACTGTGTCCATATTCCTCCTTTTCTTTTTAAATTTATTCTTCTCTCATACAATACACCCCAACTACAATTTCCCCTCCTTCCACTCCTTTCTTGTTCCCCTCTCCCCTAGATCCCCTCCTCCTCCATTTCTCTTCAGTAAAGGGCTAATAACCCAGGGATATCAACCAAACTTGGCACAACAAGTTACAGTAAGACTAGGCAAAAAAACAAAGCAAAACAAAACAAAAACCCCTCATATCAAGGCTGGACGAGGCAACCCAGTAAGAGGAAAAGTTCTCAAGAGCAGGGATAGTGTTAGGGAGCACTGAAAGTGTGGAGGAGGTCCATGGGTAGGTATCCTACATGGATTTCTGATGGCTGGTGTGGCTTCTAGTCCATCAGGGAGTCTTTGAGGTTGTGTATGTATTCTTCTAGCTGCTGGAGCCTATCCTTGAACAGAGGATGCTGTGGGATAATGCTTTTGTACACTGGTTTAATAAAACACTGATTGGCCAGTAGCCAGGTAGGAAGTATAGGTAGGGTGAGCAGATGAGGAGAATTCAGGGAAGAGGAAGGGCTGAGTCAGGAGTCTCCAGCCAGACACAGAGGAAGCAAGATGACAAGGCAGAATTGAGAGGTACCAAGCCACATGGCTAAACATAGATAAGAATTATGGGTTAATTTAAGTGTAAGAGCTAGTCAGTAATAAGCCTGAGCTAATGGCCAAGCATTTATAATTAATATAAACTTCTGAGTGATTATTTTATGAGCAAGCTATGGGGCTGCGGGGCCTGGCGGGACTGGACAAAACTTCTGGCTACAAATGGCGCCCAACGTGGGGCAAGAGCTTTCACCTGAAATATGAGAGAACTTAATAAGAAAATCTAAAACAGAGCCAAAAACAGCTTCCTACTTTGTGTCTCATGTGGGCCGTGAGACACCACAGGATTTGGGCTTGAGCACAGCATGAAAAATTTCCACAATGGTATACATAGGTGTCTCCAAGCCACATAGTGTGCTGCAAATGACAGATTTAGCTTTTGCTAGTACATTAAAAAAAACAAAGTTTTGGGGCTACATGCTGATGGATGGAAGCATAGACCCACTGCTTCCCAGAGCCAGCGGTGAGCATTGTCCCCCCAGATTTGGCAGTAAACATAGTTCTGCCATGGTGGGAAGCTGAGGTGGGTGGAGCCAGCAGCCAAATCTGCCATTTCAGTACTAGCCAAGTTGCAGTTTAAAGCAATAAATTCACAATAAGATTCAGATGGCATAAACCCTAAACAGTTTACAATGTGTGTAAAAATGTATGTAGCCTTGGAAGAGAGAGAAAAAGGAATATATGCAGTTATATAAAGAAATAATTTTAGAAAATAAAGTCTTTAAAGAGATAGTAAAAGTAATATAAAAATAAGGCACATAACGATGCAAATCACACAGAGAGTCTGGAATATATTGTTTTGGGGATTTTTAACTGCAGAAAGACATTTGATTGTAAAGACTGCTAAGTTAAACCAATATATATTTTAAAGGTATCTTGACTTCAAAATTTGGATCTAAGGATATGTTGCTTTGGAAAAGAGGCTCTGCTTTTGTATCCACAGGAAGCAAGAGGCTATGGATTTGTCCCAGGTTAAGATGGATCAGATTTTATCAAGCCAGACCTCCTGAACCTTAACAGATGATACCTATCAACAAAGGTTATAGTCAGTCTTCCCAGGAGTTGACCATTATCTTGAATTTTCTCAGGATCTCCATAAGGCTACCAGTGCCCCCTATCAGCAGGAAGTAGCCTAGAACACTACATCCACATTCCCAAAAAATGGATTATGAATGTGTATCTTTGTTTAGATTGTTGGTTGCACATTATTATTGGTCATAGTCAACCTCTTTCTAAAAGAAGATAAGGGGATATGATATAACAACGTAGGATATAGATATGATAGGATAAAAGGGTAGATTATTGAATGTACTTTTAAAGAGCAAAAACTTGTTTAAAATGTTTTACATTGCTATGGATTTTAGTTTATTGATACGAATTTAAAGTTAATTTTGTTATACTGTGTGTATATTTCTTCTCTTGTTTAAGGTATTATGTTTGTGCAGCTCATTTGAAATTATAATGTATAAGTAAGAAATACAGATTAATAATTGGTCATCCATGATAATCAAACTTATAGTCATGTTAGTTAAGTTTTCTAGGTATACATAGATATAGTTCAATTAGGTAGGTAATCTTCAGACACTTCAAAGACATACAGAATATGGCATTTAAAATGTTGTAAAAACTTAGACTTTTCTGGACAATGAGACACATCTGCTCCTGGCAGCACCAATTACTTCAAGGAGGAAGATGGGCATTGAAGAAACCTATTATGGAGTTTGCTTTTTTGTGGCAAAAGTTAGCTACTGGGCAAAAAAAGTGCCCTTGCATTGACTGATTGACAGTATGTTGTATAAACTGGACATGCAGAACCCATAGAAAGGTGACCACTGAACTTTGCAAGATGAGATTGTCCTTCAGGTTCCTGCTTCACAGAGGAGACTGCCAGACATTCTACAGGACACAGGAAGAAGCAACTGAAAAATTCTAGGCCTATAGGCTGAAGATGGATGCCCTAACATTGCAGAAGAACTTTGGATGACTGTCCAGGCAGCCAGCTGTCTCTGTCATTCTAGATTTTTGTAAGTTGCTTACAATGCACTTCTTGTTTACTTAGGTAATATTGTATCCTTCTGGGGTCTTTGATATAGTTGAAGACTAAATAGTTATAATTATAGTTTTCCTTAGTCATGGTAAAAGATAAACTAGATATGAAACTTTAAAATCACAAATGTAGGATAAATAGAATATTTTCTTTGAATTTGCCAATTATAAATAGACTAGATATTGTTAACTGTAATTCTTGCTTGATAACTGTTGTATTATATGTAATTTTACTATGTTAAAACTAAAACCTTCCTTTTTGATTAGACAGAAAAGGGGGAATGCTGTGAGATAACGCTTTTGTACACTGGTTTAATAAAACACTGATTGGCCAGTAGCAAGGTAGGAAGTTAGGTGGGGTGAACAGATGAGGAGAATTCTGGGAACAGGAAGAGTTGAGTCAGGAGTCTCCAGCCAGACACAGAGGAAGCAAGATGACAAGGCAGAATTGAGAAAACGTATCAAGACATATGGCTAAACATAGATAAGAATTATGGGTTAATTTAAGTGTAAGAGCTAGTCAGTAATAAGCCTGAGCTAAAGGCCAAGCAGTTATAATTAATATAAACTTCTGAGTGATTATTTTATAAGTAAGCCATGTGACTGCAGGGGCCTGGCGGGACTGTACAAAACTTCTGGCTACATGAGGATGTTCAAGTTGGGGGGAAGGAACATGGCAATAAGGTTGGTGGCTGGAGGGTTGGTGGGGGTGTGGGAGCCCGTTTTCAGGTTCCTTGTGGCTTTACTCAGCAGATCTGCATAGAGGGGATGATTAGAACCATGGGCCTGAGTGGAGGTGTCTGAGATGGTCTGCACTTGGCTGTGCTCGGGGGAGGTCTTTTGCTCCACACCTTAGCGTCTCTATAAATACCCTGGGGCAGAGACAGTCAGGGCCCATTGGAATAGGTTCCAAGCCCTCTCGAGGCTATCTTTTATTTTCTATCTGTTTATCTCCACAATCTAAATCCTTCTATCTAATATTTCCTGCTGCTTGCACTCAAGAAAACTCTGGGGAGCTGTGGAGTTGGTGGGTAAAGGCCCTGCATGGAGGATTGTGTCTGTGGGAACAAAAAGAATTGGAAAGTTCCATGGGCTGGTATCCTACCTGTTCTTCTGGCTGGTGTGGCCTGCACATGGGCATGGGCTGTCTTCCTGAGTTGGGTGCTAGAACCTGGCCTCATTTCTCTCTTTCTGAATGAGAATATATCCTGTGCCATTGTATGTTGCAAACGTTTAACCTGTTTCTTTTTTTTTTTCCGAGACAGGGTTTCTCTGTGTAGTTTTGCGCCTCTCCTGGAGCTCACTTGGTAGCCCAGGCTGGCCTCAAACTCACAGAGATCCACCTGCCTCTGCCTCCCGAGTGTGGGATTAAAGGCGTGCACCACCAACACCTGGCAGCTTGTTTCTTTATTTTAGAATATTTCACATTTAAGAGATTATCCTGAGTATCAGAAGAGACTTTGGACATTTGAACAGTGTTGTTGCTGTTATAGACTACAAAGATCATTGAAGTTAGACTAAATGCATTTTCATTTATTTTTTGTTGTTGTTTGTTCTTATTTAATTGTTCTTTTCTCATATACTACCTCCTGACCTCAGTCTCCCATTCCTCTATACCTTCCAGTCTTCATCTCCTCCCACTCTTTCAGATCCACTGTTCCTGTTGGCATATCAACCAAATACATCATTGCAAGATGCAATTAGACTAGCCACAAACCCTCATGTCAAGGCTGAATTAGGCAACCCAGGAGGAGCAAAAGGATCCAAGAGTAGGGAGAATAGTCAGAGATACGCTTACTCCCACAAACACACCAAAGTAAACAACCAGACCATGTACACAGAATACCTGGCACAGACCTATGTAGGATCCATGATTGCTGCTTCAGTCTCTTTGAGCCTCTATGGTCCCTGCTTACTTGATGCTATGAGAAGTGTTCTCCTGGTGTCCTTGACACCTCTGGACCCTACAGTCCCCCCTTCTTCCACGGGGTTCCCAGAGCTCCATCTAATATTTGGATGAGGATCTCAGCATCTGCTACCATCAGCTACAGGAGGAAGCCTCTCTGATGACAATTGGGCTAGACACTAATCTATGATAATAGCAGAATATTGTCAGATATCAATTCATTGATTTTTTTTTCTTTTTGGTCAGTTGTATTTGGTTCTACCCTAGTTCTCTGAGCCATCCAACTTCTGGTCCTGTTCATCCAGGCAGTGTTGGGCATGGGCTCCCTCTTTGGTCTTGGGCCTCAAGTTAGTCCAGTAGTTGGTTGGTTACTACACAAACTCTGAGACACCATTGCCCCAGAATAACTTGCAAACAGGGTAAGTGTGGGTTGAATATTTTTGTGGCTCAGTTGGTGTCCCATTCCCACCACTGGGAACCTTACATGAATATAGAAGATGGCCAGTTCAGACTCCATATTCTCAAATACTTGGAGTCCTCATTAGGATCACCCTGATAGCTTCCAGAAAGTTCCTACCATACTAGGTTTCCACATCACCCCCTAAGAGCTCCCCTGTTGCACTCACCTTTTCCTATATTCTCTCCCTCTGTCCCTCTCTTACTTGATATTTTCTGTTCCTGCTGCCAGTCCACCCACAAAATCTATTCTATCTCTTCTTCCCAGGGAGATCCATGCATTCCCCTGCCTCTACAGCCATCCTTGTTACTTAGCCTCTCTGAGTCTGTGGATTGTACTGTGGTTATTTTTTACTTGACAGCTGATATCCACTTATAAGTGAGTACATATGTTTGTCTAAGTGGTTCTGGGTTGCCTCACTCAGGATAATAAACAACTCAAGAAACTAGACATCAACAAACCAAATAATCCAATTATAAATATGGTACATATCAGCCGGGTAGTGGTGGCGCACGCCTTTAATCCCAACACTTGGAAGGCAGAGCCAGGCGGATCTCTGTGAGTTCGAGGCCAGCCTGGGCTACCAAGTGAGTCCCAGGAAAGGCGCAAAGCTACACAGAGAAACCCTGTCTCGAAAAAGAAAAAAAAAAGGTACATATCTAAACAGAATTCTCAATAGAGGAATCTAAAATGACTGAGAAACACTTAAGGAAATGTTCAACATCCCTAGCCATCAAGGAAATGTAAATCAAAATTACCTTGGTATTTCACTTTTCACCTGTTAGAATGGATAAGATCAGTAACACAAATGACAGCTCATGCTGGCCAAGATGTGGAACAAGAGGAACTCTCCTCCACTGCTGGTGGGAATGAAACTTGTACAGACATTAAGGAAATCATGCAGTTCCTCAGATAATTTGGAATCTATCCACCTCAAAACCCAGCTATACCACTCTTGGCATATACCCCTAAAATGCTTCTCCATTCTGCCACAAAGACATGTGCTTAAATATGTTCAAAGCTGCTTTATTCATAATAGTCAGGAACTGCTGTGTCTGTAAGAGATTGTGTTCATTGATGATTGATGTGGAAAGGTTCTTCCACTGAGTTGGCAACATCTAAGCAAGTTGGCCTGGGATGGATAGGAAAGCTGGCTGAGCACAGCACAGTGACCTTTGCCCATGGTTTTTACCTTCATGTTCTGTTCTAAACTCCCACAATGATGGATTGTGATTTGACAAAATCAGCTAAATAAACTTACCTGAGGTGATTTTTTTTTCTGAGATGATTTTGGTGAGAGGATTTAATCACATCAACAGAAAAGCAAGTTAGAACAACAACAAAAAAATAGAACACCAAAAGAGATTTTGTTGCTGGGAAGAACCTGGAAATGTCTTTTAGAGGAATGTAGAAGATTATCAGGACTTAAATAGCAGAAGTCATAGAAAGCTCACACAGAGCTCAATTGGTTTTTCTTGTAGGATGAGGAAGATGGGACTTTGGAGAGTAATGCATACAGAGGAGGTCAGTGTCATAGGATTTAAATGGGAAATAGACTTCATGAAAGATTAAGCTAGAGGTCATTTGTGTCTTATTTTGGCCTAAAATCTTTCTTATTCTGCCCTCTCCCTGAGAAATTGAGTGAGGTCAAATTAAAAAGTAATGGGACTGATTTCTTAGATGGAATATTGAATCTGTTAGATGCCTATTACTGATGACTCATTCAGGTCCACAGTGAAAAAAAGCAACAAGTTGGGCAGAAATAAATGACAACAAAAAGTAGTTTCAGATGGCAGTCATGTGCTGAAACAGGCAGGAATTTTCAAGGACATCACCATTAAAGAGAAGGCCTTTTTTTCTACAGTGGAAGCCTATCTACAGTAGTAAGGGCATCAGCCTAAGTCTTCAATTAATGGAAGGATTAGGCAAAGTGATTCCTATCACCTAGAAGCAGCTTCCTACAAAACCTGCTGCAACTGTAGTCCAGTCTCTGCAAGGTCCATCTCAATTAAGAAGCCAAACTTGTGCTGGCTCTGGAAACAAGAAAGAATCAAAATTTCAAGTCTTGGATTCCTGATCTGTGGTTTCAGTTTAGCACTCTTACAGTCATCTATGGTTGGCAGAGTCATTGGCCCAGTAAGGATCCTGTGAAAGTTCATTGCTTGAAGCTTTGAGCATGAAGCCTGGGTTGCATTTTGAGATCACAAGTTGTTGAGATACCTAAGCTTAAGCTATGAGACATCTGCCATGGAGAGCTGCATATAAGGAGTGGAAGTAGCCAAAGAGATATATGAGAATCTATGAGGGGAAACGGGACACCTAAGCCCTTTGAAAATGAAGCCCCATGTGTCTGAGACAGAACTACAGGATTAGGTGTTTGCCCTACTGATTTTCAGTCTTGCCTTGGTCCAGTCTCCCCTCACTGTGTTCCAGTTCCTCTATGGGAATGGTAATGGGTATTCTGTGCCAGTGTATGTTGGAAAGATGTAACATGTTTTCTGATTTTACAAGCTGTTATAGTCAAGTGTTAATCTTGAGTGTCCAAAGAGACCGTGAACATTTGAAAGGGTAGGTTCTGTTGAAGACTATGAGGATCATTGAAGATAGACTAAATGCAGTTAGATCATGGGGTGGTGACGATAAGCCTATAATGACTTTGGTCAGAATGTATTAATTTGAATTAAAACCCTCCCAGATAGGATGATGTATTTGAATACTTGTCTCTCTTTAGTGGCTGTCTTTTGGGTGCTTGTGGGATTTTTAGTAGGAGGAGTCTTTCTGGATGAAATTCCTCATTAGGGGAGGGATTTGAGTGTCTTTAGCATCAACTCATTTCCTATGCAGCTTTACCCCCAACCCAAGCAACAACCCCAACAGTGAGCAAGACACCAGACACATACCACAGAACAGCTACACAGACACCTTCCCAGTCACAGCAGACAGTTTCTGATGTTAGCATGCCTCTAGGTACAACTCCATTACCACCAAAGTTCACCAACACTGGAATGAGATCATCAATGTCTCCAGGCCTCAGAGAAACAAATAGGATCATGACAACACCTTCAACACCATTAAGCACAAAAGAGGATGCCATCCCATCATCTGGAATTGGGACACCCACTCTTACTGAGAAGTCAGCCTTAACTCTACTCTCATTAACACTGGACAAAGTCACTGACACAAACAAACCTTTGCCTATGACAAGTTTGGCAGTTACAAAGACCTCTTCACCACAGCCACCCTCAAAGACAACTGTTCCCAGCAAAGTCCCATCCAAGACTCAGGAAAATGACACTGCAACTGTACTCCCAACCCCAGCAACAGTGTCCACAATGAGCAAGTCACCAGACCCACACCACAGCACAGTCACACAGACATCTTCCCAGCCAGCACAGATGGGCTCAAGCACAGGCACTGGTACAGCCCAGTCACCTGAGCATTCCACAGCCCTGTCCTTAGCTCATGTTCTTTGTGTCTGACTGTCATGTCTTATACCACTGCTATATGTGGTATCACTGAATCCCATAAGATTAGTTGAAACAATTGATATTCAGTGCTAAGCCATTTTGTAACCTGAGTTTTTGTCAGTTTTGTTGTTTTTATTTTTGTTTTTGAAGACAAGGTTTTTCTGTGTAGCCCTGGTTGTCCTGTAAGTAGCTCTATCGACCAGGCTGGCCCAACTCAGAGATCCAAATTACTCTGGCTCCCATGTCCTGTGATTAAATGTGGGCCTTCATGCCTGGGCTTTTTTGTTTTTATATTATTGTGTGATGGGCCTGGAGTGTAGGTTTTTGTACATGTCAAGCATATGCTGTTTTGCTGAGCTTCACCCACATCTTGAATTTTGAAATCTGCCAGAGTATATCGTTCTTTTTCCCAGGATGGCAGTAATCATGACATTAAAACTGCCTGAGCCTTCTGAGTCATACAATTGCAGGTGTGTGACATTCTTCCTACCTATTGTGTTTATTTTGAATTCTTTTGAATGAATATGCATCTTTTCCCTATATACATGGATATTCACCACATGTGTGCCTGGTTCTTACAGCAATCAGAAGATGGCCTTACAATCCCTGAACTTGTAGTAATGAATAGTTGTAAGTCCCCATGTAAAACAAGCAATTGAACCCACCTGTCTGCAAGACCAGCAAGAGCTCTTAAATGCAGAGCTGTCTCTACTGTCTATGTTGTTTATTTATGATCAACATTTACATTGCTAATGTTTCCATCTGTTCATTTGTAACTTTAAACATGCATTCCCTTTTAGTAAGATCTTATTATTGTTATAGTTTAAACTGGTTTCTGGAAGATGAAAACAGAACTGGAATGTATGTATAATTCCTTGTAGAAACTTCCATAAAACTTGTGAGTTCTTTCTACCTTTTTTGTACAATTTATTTTTTATGGAGGAGTCAGGGTGATAATAATATGTAACTCTGGCTATCCTGAAAATCACTGCATAGGCCAGGCTATCATGCAACTCAATTAAATTCACCTGCCTTTGCCTTGTGACTGCTGCGATTAAAGGCATAAACCAATACACACAGCTTGCCCATCTTTTTTGCAGTTAGTGATTATTCATTCAATTTCTCAGATATGTACTTTTATCTGTTTGCTTGCCTCTCTCTTTATAGGCATTTCTCCTGCAAGGCTATATCCTAGACAAAATGTTTAGAAATGATAGATGTGAACATCATTGTTCAGTTTTTTGTTTTCTAAAATGAGTTGATGATTAGAACTTCTGTGCCATGGAATAAGTGTGGGGAGCCCCAGAATTATACAAATATATTGTCAAAGAAGTATAAATCAGCATACTGTCAGTATCACACTTTCTGTTGTACACATGTGTGGAATATTTTAGACTGCAGTGACCTATGATGATGTGCATATCAACTTCACTTGGGAGGAGTGGACTTTGCTGGATTCTTCCCAGAAGAATCTCTACAAAGATGTGATGCAAGAGACCTACAGGAGCCTCACTGCTATAGGTAAGACTGAATTTTCCATCACATTTTAAAATAAGGGGATGACTCTTCTTTGGTTATTGATACTCTTCTGTAATTTCAATCGCAAAAGAAGAATGAGGGAAATAAATCTGGCATGGTTCTAGGATTCACTGAAGATAGTAACTTAAATTTTGCATAGTTTCCCATAATATATCATTCATTTTCTGGTACTGTATTTTAGGCTACAGTTGGGAAGACCATAATGTTGAAGAACATTGTCAAAGTTCTGGAAGAAATGGAAGGTACTTTTCATGTGAAAGCTGATACAAATGTGCCTAAGGAGAAATTTTAAAGTTTCCTGGAAGTTTTAAACAAAAGCAAGAGTGTAAATAAGCAGTTTAAAGTGTACTGGTGATTCTTAAATTCTCACAAAACCAAATACCTTAATGTCAGGAAGCTGATATGTATTTGCAAGACATTGCTCTGAGAAAGAACACGGGAACAATGCCTTGACTGATATCACCATTTGAATTATAACTCCATGATAGCTCTGCTGTAGAACAGCCAATCTGTTTAATTTCATGCCACTCAGATATTGTAAAAGGTACACATGTTGAATAGGTGATAAGTATGTATCCAAAACGTTCTAATATGCAAATAGTTCAGAGTAAACTAGTGTTACTCATATACTTGTTGTGATTTTTCTAAGTTTAGTGAGAGGGAGTTTATGACAGTAAAGAAAGTTGTTGTGGAGAAACCTTAATCCCCATTCTATGAGGGTCAGAAAGTCAAGCTGTGTGAATGCAGTATGGAAACATTTTATTTGTTAGTCTTCCTTTATCAGTATATCATATGTCACTCTGGATACAAGCCATGTGAGTATAGAGATATGGAAGGAAGCAACATAACTCTCTCTGTCACACAGAACAATTAGAAGATTTGTAGTAGTCCCCACTTTGAGTAGAATATTTGAATGTGATACAAGTTTTAAATTAATTGGTTTTCCAACTTCATTGGGAATACATCAACAAACCCTTGCTGCAGTAAAGCCCTATGATTATTGGAATGTATAAATTTGTCTGTTTATCCTGGTTTACTTTACAAATGAAATATTACTCTCACTATTGAAAATTTATGAATGCAATAAGTATGTTAAAGCTCTGAGTTCTTCAAGTTCTCTTCAAATATGTGGGAAATCTCATATAGAAATATGATGCTACAAATATGGACCCTGTAATAAAGGCTCTTACCATTATAGATATCTTCAAACACACAAAACAACTCTACATGAAGGAGGAGACTATGAGTGTAAACTTTAAGATCTTATTTATCTTAAATATTAGAACAAATTATAATTAGGTCATACAGATATAAATATTAATGATTGTAATGAATGTGATACAGCTTTTACATGTGCCAATTATCTTTATAGGTACAAAAAATATCATACTGGAGAGAAAGCCTCTATATTTACTCAGTGTGCAAAAGCCTTTTCATATCACAGTCATCTTCAGAAGCAAGGAAATATTCATACTGAAGAGAAACCCTATGATTGTATTCAATATCCTGAAGCCTCTGCACACAACAGTAGTCTCCAAATACATAAAGAAACATGTACTGAAAAGAAAACCAATGAAAGTAATCAGTGTGGTAAAGCTTTTGCAAGTCATGATCATCTTCAAATACATAAAAGAACACATACTGGAGAGAAACCCTATGAATGTACTGAATCTGGTAAAGCCTTTTTATGTGCTAGTAGTCTCCAAAGATACAAAGGAACACATACAAGAGAGAAACCCTATGAATGTAGTCAATGTGGTAAAGCAATTGCATATGTCAGTAATCTCCAAATACATGAAAGAACACATGCTGGAGAGAAACCCTACAAATGTAAGCAATGTGATAAAGCCTTTTCGCAACAGAGTCATCTCCAAATTCATGAAAGAACACATTCTGGAGAGAAACCCTACAAATGTAATCAATGTGGTAAAGCCTTTGCACAACACAATGCTCTCCTTATACATAGAAGAACACATTCTGGAGAAAAACCTTACATCTGTAATCAATGTGATAAAGCCTTTTCACAGCACAGTCACCTTCAAATGCATGAACGAACACATTCTGGAGAGAAACCCTATGAATGTAATCAATGTGATAAAGCCTTTTCACAACACAATGCTCTCCTAATACATAAAAGAACACATTCTGGAGAGAAACCCTACATATGTTATCAATGTGGTAAAGCCTTTGCATGTGCCAGTAGTCTCCGAATACATGAAAGAACACATTCTGGAGAGAAACCTTACAAATGTAATCAATGTGATAAAGCCTTTTCACAACACAATGCTCTCCAAATACATAAAAGAATACATTCTGGAGAGAAACCCTACAAATGTAATCAATGTGATAAAGCCTTTGCATGTGCCAGTAGTCTCCAAATACATGAAAGAACACATACTGGAGAGAAACCCTACAAATGTAATCAATGTGATAAAGCCTTTTCGCAACACAGTCATCTTCATATGCATGAAAGAACACATTCTGGAGAGAAACCCTATAAATGTAACCAATGTGGTAAAGCCTTTTCACAACACAATGCTCTCCTAATACATGAAAGAACACATTCTGGAGAGAAACCCTACAAATGTAATCAATGTCATAAAGACTTTTCACAACATAGTCATCTTCAGATACATGAAAGAACACATTCTGGAGAAAAACCCTACAAATGTAATCAATGTGGTAAAGCCTTTACATGTGCCAATAGTCTCCGAAGACATGAAAGAACACATTCTGGAGAGAAACCCTACAAATGTAATCATTGTGATAAAGCCTTTTCACAACACAGTCATCTTCACATGCATGAAAGAACACACTCTGGAGAGAAACCCTACAAATGTAATCAATGTGATAAAGACTTTTCATGTGTCAATCATCTCCAAATACATGAAAGAACACATACTGGAGAGAAACCCTATGAATGTAATCAATGTGGTAAAGCCTTTATATGTGCCAATAGTCTCCAAAGACATGAAAGAACACATTCTGGAGAGAAACCTTACAAATGTAATCAATGTGATAAAGCCTTTTCACAACACAGTCATCTTCAGATGCATGAAAGAACACACTCTGGAGAGAAACCCTACAAATGTAATCAATGTGATAAAGCCTTTGCACAACTCAGTCATCTTCAGATGCATGAAAGAACACACTCTGGAGAGAAACACTACAAATGTAATCAATGTGGTAAAGACTTTTCATGTGTCAGTCATTTCCAAATACATGAAAGAACACATACTGGAGAGAAACCCTACAAATGTAATCAATGTGATAAAGCCTTTACACGACACAGTAATCTTCAGATGCATGAAAGAACACATTCTGGCGAGAAACCCTACAAATGTAATCAATGTGGTAAAGCCTTTGTATGTGCCAATAGTCTCCAAAGACATGAAAGAACACACACTGGAGAGAAACCCTACAAATGTAATCAGTGTGAGAAAGGTTTTTCACAACACAGTTCTCTCCAAATACATAGAAGAACACATTCTGGAGAGAAACACTACAAATGTAATCAATGTGATAAAGACTTTTCAAGACACAGTCATCTCCAAATACATGAAAGAATACATTCTGGAGAGAAACCCTACAAATGTAATCAATGTGGTAAAGCCTTTTCACAACATAGTAATCTTCAAATGCATGAAAGAACACATTGCTGGAGAGAAACCCTACAAATGTAATCAGTGTGGTAAGGACTTTTCACTACACAATCATCTCCAAAGACATAAAAGAACACGTTACTGGAGAGAAACTTTATAAATGTAATAAATGTGATAAAGGCTTTGTTGTGCCCATGTTGTAAGACCCCCAAGCAAGACCACCAGAGAGCCGATATCTGATGCAAGTACAAAGGGGTTTATTGATATTAAGCCCAGGCTTGCTCCTTGTCCAACACCCTGCCTATGCAGGTGAAGGAGGAAGACCCTGAGCTCTCAGAGTGAAGGGTTTTTAAAGGGAAAAACCACAAACTTGGGGGTACAAGCCTTTGATTTCAGAGTTATACTTCAGTTAACAGGAACATCTAGCCAAGAGAAGAACTACAGAAGACAAAATATCTTTGCAGACTTTCCCAGTACTGTTGGAGACTTTGATGGATTAAGTCTTTGTTTTAGCTATTTCTTGACCAGCAGCCTACTCACCCTGGGGGGTTGGGATTCACCTTGATCAGGGTCTTAGCTTGGTATTTATGTCTCTGGAACTTGGTTCAGCTTTTGTCTTAGTATTGCTAGAAATGAAGTTTTCTTTAAAATGGAATTTGACTTGCTATCTCAGCTTTTCACAACATGGTAATCTTCAAATGCATGAAAAACACATTCTGGAGAAAAAAACCTATGTATGTAATCAATGTGATAAAGCCTTTGCATGAATCAGCAGTCTGAAATCATGACAAATCATACTACAAGGAAAGCCTATAAACGTAATGAGTGTACACTTAATGTTTATACAAGAGTATAACTTTTAGTGTGTAATTGGTTTGTTAAAGCCTTTTCATTTTACAGTAGTCTTTAAGGACCTGAAAAACTAATACTGAAGGAAATCTTGGCATAAAGGATTTGATAAGTTCTTTACCAGTCTTAATTCAGTTACACAAGATTATGCTGGAGAAAAAAAAACTGACAAGTTTCACCAATCTCTTCAAGCATTATGATGTCCCTCTTTATTTTGTTTGCACTTGCAAGCTCATATGGACAAAAGACATGAATTTAAATAATGAGGTAATCCCTTTATATTCCACAGTTCTCTTCTATTACATGAAATAGATATCCAGTTGTAAAACTTAATGTATGTGTATTAGTGCCTTTTCTGTTGCTGTGATAGAACATGTCTAAGTCAACTCATGAGTGAGCCCTTGGTTGCAGAACAATACAGGATCACCATGAAAGTGGCATGGCAACAAGTGTTAAACATGGCAGCTAAAGCAGAAAACTAAAAACTCACATCTTCCACCTGCAGCATTAATGTGAAAGTGGGAACTGGAAATAGTGTGTGAATGTGAACTCACATGCTCACTCCCAGGGACTTATTTCTTCCAGCAGGGTATGCATTACCTAAAACTTTTCCAGTGATACCACCAATTAAGAAAGAATGATTTCTCTGACTGCAAGCCTACATGCTTGGTCTGCTTGCTTTCTGTTACATAAATCAGTTCATGATGAAGAAAAACTCTGTAAGTAAGCCTTTTGATGCTTCAGCACCTGGGTTACAGGAATAAATGCTTACAAGGGAAAAACATTCTTGAGTGAAAATCTGATTATTAAAAAAACTTGTTTTAATTTTAATTATGTGATGTCAGTGTGTATGCTTTCTGGATCCTAAGTAGTTTAGACCCTTGGATCTTCTTTTAGCAGGAATTACAGGAAGTTGTCAAAAACCTGACCTTCATTTTGGGAATCAACTTCTCTTAACTGCTTGGCTATGTCTCTTACACTGTAAGTATTTTAAAGCCTTCATATATCATCTTGATGTCAGAAAATAGGAAATAATTCATACAAGAGAAAAATCTGATTCAGGTAAAAGAATTGGGAAAGACTTTAGGCATCATAGTTGTCTGCAGTTTCAAGAAAAAAAATTTTGCTTCATCTTTTTTTCATCATAGCCTAGAAGAAAGTAAATAATATTTGCCATGTTCACTCAAGATAGATAGTGGAGATCACTGCATTGTGGTTTCTATTTTGCATCATTTGAGGTAGACACTAAAGTGTGCTGTATGTGTGGCAAATCCATTTAGTGAAGTTTATATTTCTGTCCTTATATTCTTTGACTTCTGTTCATCGTCTGTTGTGTTTTCACTTAGTAATAGGTATTCTTCTGCTATAATGTATAAAATGGGATGCCCATCATCTAAGTGGTCCATTGTTTATTTAAATATCAGGCAGTGTGTAATCATACTTTTCAAGTAAGGGTATCTGTGAAAGGGTGGTGAGAGTTGTTTTTCCTGGTTTTGTTTTTCATATTTGTACAAATTTCATTGAAATGGTGTTTATTATCCAGCTTGGCTTCAATTTCAGGGATATTAGCCAGGGATACATTTGAACTCATGATCCTTATGTGTTACCCTCCTGAGTATAAGTCCAAGTATACATAATGTACCCCCTGATGTGTGCTGTTTTATTAGCATGTTTAAACATATGTTAATGTTAAAATGCTTAATAGAAGAAAATACAAGAAACATTAAATACCTCATGTATGTCCAAAGTTTCATTTTCATATATCTGGTAGAGATGTAATAATGTAGGATAACCAGCAATCAACTGTATATTTCACAACATAGCTTGATGTACTAGGGATATATGTATATTATTTGAAGTTCCATGTGTCTTCATGTCCCCATTAGTCATCCTTTTGACACTTCAACTTGAAGCACTGCATTCTAAGGGTATTATACAGAGACGCCAGATAATAATGGCAATGAGATTTATTTAAAATAAAATTCTGGCTTTTTTGTGGTGTGTGTGTGTGTGTGTGTGTGTAACAGGATTTATGGTTTGGGGGCCATGACACATACGTGGAGATTGGGAGACAACTGTGTGGGGTGTCCTTTTTTCTTATACATGTGATCAAGATGAATTTGCCAGTCTCACACACCACAGACATTTCCCACTGAGATGTATTACTGATTCTCAAATAAGATTATTTGAAACATTATATCATTAAAAAATTGTCTTCTTTTCAGATTGTAAACACACTTTCATCCAAGGATAGTGGAAATCAGGACAATTTGAATAATATATCCTATTTGCAAATGAAAATGATATACTACTATCACTTTCTTTTGGAATGTGTTAGTTTATTCTGAAGTCTAAACACTTTTTCATCACACTTTCTCAGAACCAAACATGAATGCCAGAGAATTGTTTCAGTTGGTAAAGTGAGTTGCTCCTTAGCCTGATGACCTGAATTCACCAAGAAACCTATAATACTCCTAGAATTTTTTCTTTTATATGTAAACTTGGGCTGTGGCATATTCACACTCCCACAACAGCTCATACATGAGGTGACTTGCAGCCAAACAACAGTATGGGTTTCATCTCTAAAACTCACAAAAGAGAAGTAGATAATAGACACATTTAAGTAATGTCCTCTCATTGCCACATATACAACCAGCACAGGTAAAAACACACAAATGTAGTTAAGCATTTTTAAATGGATAAAATTAACAAAGTGAAGAAAATAACCCAATTATTGAGAACATATGGAATAATTTGACAGTTTAAATTATTACCATACAATTTCAAGAAGTATTACTGTTCACCAAAAACATTCCTAGTTCTTTTCTAAACTCTTATTTTATGCTTTAATTTTCTGATTCAAAGATAGGCCATTTACAAACATATATCAGCTTGGCTTAGAGATGCATGCCTATAACAGCAGTTCTTGGGAGACAGTCACAGGCCAATCTCTCTGAGTGTGAGGTCAGATTATTTCACATAATGAGATTCAGGACAGCCATGGCTGTCTTAATAGCAGTAAGGTGAGAATGGCTCATCCTAAGTTCATCTTTACCTCAGCCCTGATCATCCAGAAGAAATATAAGATTGATAGCATCAGAAATTAACCTAAAATGTTTCTGAACCTAAATTTGTAGTAGAATATTATTTTAAGGTGTGATACTTTTTGTTTATGTTGCATTTGTTTAACTCTGTCAAGCTGTGTTACTGTGCCTATCTAAAACACCTGATGGTCTAATAAAGAACTGAATGGCCAATTAGCAAAGCAGAAGAAATGATAGGTGGGGCTAGCAGGCAGAGAGAATATATAGAGGGAGAAATCTTGGAGGAGAGTTTGAGGAGCCAGAGAAGGAGGGGGACTCCAGGGGCCAGCCACCCAGCTACATAGCAAGCCATGGAATGATAGTAAGATTTACAAAAGTAAGAAATTGAGAAAAGCCCAGAGGCAAAGGTAAATGGGATAATCTAAAGTTAAGCAAAGCTGGCTAGAAACTAAGCCAAGTTAAGGCCAGGCATTCATAATTAAGAATAAGCCTCCATGTGTGATTTACTTAGGAGCTGGGTATGAGCCCCCTGAAGAGAATAAAAAACAATGTTACAACAGAAATCTACACAAAATGCAGGAAGAGTACAAAAATTATTAGGAGAGAAACTGACAAGTTATTAAAAAGTGATTCACTGCTTGACCAAAGCAACAAGACTGAGTTCATCTCAAATGTGGTAAATAGGCAGCCATGAGATCGCACAAGGACACAGGTCAGGTGTACCCTGGTGGAGTTTATGCCTCCTGTAAGGAGAGAAGGAACTTGGAGGCATGAAGACCAACTTGTCTGGATGGCATCATATTCTGCTTCCTTAATGCCTTCAAAAGCTTCAGTTAGTGTCCCTGGGTGATGGTGACTCCAGATGAAATCCAGATTATTAGGAGATCCTGATAGCTTCCAGAAAGTTTCTACCATACTAGGTTTCCACATCACCCCCTAAGAGCTCCCCTATTGCACTCACCTTTTCCTATATTCTCTCCCTCTATCCCTCTCTTACTTGATATTTTCTGGTCCTGCTGCCAGTCCACCCACAAAATCTATTCTATCTCCTCTTCCCAGGGAGATCCATGCATTCCCCTGCCTCTACAGCCATCCTTGTTACTTAGCCTCTCTGAGTCTGTGGATTGTACTGTGGTTATTTTTTACTTGACAGCTGATATCCACTTATAAGTGAGTACATATGTTTGTCTATGTGGTTCTGGGTTGCCTCACTCAGGATAATAAACAACTCAAGAAACTAGACATCAACAAACCAAATAATCCAATTATAAATATGGTACATATCTAAACAGAATTCTCAATAGAGGAATCTAAAATGACTGAGAAACACTTAAGGAAATGTTCAACATCCCTAGCCATCAAGGAAATGTAAATCAAAATTACCTTGGTATTTCACTTTACACCTGTTAGAATGGATAAGATCAGTAACACAAATGACAGCTCATGCTGGCCAAGATGTGGAACAAGAGGAACTCTCCTCCACTGCTGGTGGGAATGAAACTTGTACAGACATTAAGGAAATCATGCAGTTCCTCAGATAATTTGGAATCTATCCACCTCAAAACCCAGCTATACCACTCTTGGCATATACCCCTAAAATGCTTCTCCATTCTGCCACAAAGACATGTGCTTAAATATGTTCAAAGCTGCTTTATTCATAATAGTCAGGAACTGCTGTGTCTGTAAGAGATTGTGTTCATTGATGATTGATGTGGAAAGGTTCTTCCACTGAGTTGGCAACATCTAAGCAAGTTGGCCTGGGATGGATAGGAGAGCTGGCTGAGCACAGGACAGTGACAAAACAAGTGAGAAGCCCACGAAACAATGTTTGCCCATGGTTTTTACCTTCATGTTCTGTTCTAAACTCCCACAATGATGGATTGTGATTTGACAAAATCAGCTAAATAAACTTACCTGAGATGATTTTTTTTCTGAGATGATTTTGGTGATAGGATTTAATCACATCAACAGAAAAGCAAGTTAGAACAAAAAATGGAACACCAGAAGTGATTGTGTTGTTGGGAAGAACCTGGGAATGATGTCTTTTAGGGGAATGTAGAAGATATCAGGACTTAAACAGCAGGAGTCATAGAAAGCTCACACAGAGCTCAGTTTATTGCTGAAGAGAACAAAAAGGTGACTGATAATATGCAAACCTTAGAAAACCTTACTATTCAAAAGTTACAAGCCTTAGAAAAATTTATGAAAACAGATAATAGATTTACTCAGACAGAGGAATTTAAAGGTGAACCAACCTCACCATCATATTATAAAATTAGAGAGGAACAGCCAAAGTTTATCCAACAACAAATCTTAATTTATCCAGTCACCATATTGAACAATCACCAAATGACAGGCATCCCCAAAGCTATGGAAGTGCTCCCAGGAATCTTGTGGCAATGTTAGATTTGAGGAGATTTAAGGAAGTGTTAGTATCACATGGTATGCATTCACCTTTTGTGAAGCAGATGTTCATTGTCAACTAGTAACAGAATTGTCCTGCAAGACTAGAAAGATTTGATTACAGCAGTATTGGAACCTGGTCCTCAATTACAGTGGAGGACCTGGTAGAAAGATGAGGCTTGGACCATTGAACAACAAAGTAGGTCTAGAGGTATTGAAATCATCCCAAGACCAACTTCTTGGAGAGGGTGATTATACAAAGATACAAAGATAATCTATGTATGATGAACACATCCTGGCTATATGTCATGCAGCTACTTTGAATGCCTGGAACAGAATCGAGGAAGTCAGAAAGGGAACCGAGCCAGGTGGTGGTGACGCACGCCTTTAATCCCAGCACTCGGGAGGCAGAGCCAGGCGGATCTCTGTGAGTTTGAGGCCACCCTGGGCTACCAAGTGAGTTCCAGGAAAGGCGCAAAGCTACACAGAGAAACCCTGTCTCGAAAAACCAAAAAAAAGAAAAAAAAAGAAAGGGAACCGAGTCATTTACTAAAATTATACAAGATCCAAAAGAAAACTTCACTGATTTTTTTTT
>CABHPP010069426.1:0-42565 GCA_902168425.1 Peromyscus attwateri | reverse complement strand
AAAAAAAAAAAAAAAAAAAAAAAGGATCTGTGGTTCTGGTCAGCTGGGGCTGCAGAATTGACTGTGATTAACAAGAGTTCATAATCATTGAAGTGAAACCTTTGGTTTCCTGGGACAATTGATACTGGTCAATGGGGGCTAAGCTGTGATTAAGAAGAGACCAGCATCACTGAGCTGAAATCTTCTGGGAAGTGTTTCCTCAAAGTCAGCCCACAGAAGCTGTGGTCCAGAGGTGGCCAGGAATGTCCAACATATTGGCAGCCCAACTTGGTAATGTGTAAGAGTTACTCAGGTACTGCTGGTCTTGAAGGCATGACAGGGTCACTGAGGCTTGGCATTAGTGGCAAGAGACCACCGGGGAAGGTGCAGCCTCAGTTGCAGTAGAAGCCCCAGGATTGAAGGGGTCATGGAGAGAAGTTGAGGCTTGGCACCACGTGTCAGGGTCAGAGTTTCTGAAGAGAGTTCAGGAGAGGCTACTGGTGAGGGTGCAAGCCAGTGGCAGTGGAGACCCCAGCATTTGGAGATGCCAGGACCATGTGTTGACTGCCAAAGACAACAGCAGCTGTGGAGCGGAGCCTGCCTGAGCCTAGGGGACAAGCTGTGTGTGCTGTGGATGGCAGAGCCAGAGAAGTGGAGCTGCCCAGGCCTGTTGGAGCCCAGAGGATCTGAGTGGATTCCAGATGTCAAGCTTGAGCTTTTTACCCTGTGGGCCTTGCCTTTGACTGAGACTCCGCACTCATCCCTCCCTCCAGGAGGAAGAACTTGTTTAACCCCTTTCTGATTTTACGGGAGCCCATGGTGGAGAGACTCTGGATAGTCGAGAGGGAATTTTTTTTTTAACCGTTTGAATTTTTGGAGACTATGGGATTTTTAAAAGCTGATATGTGTTTTATATTCTGATATTGATATCAAATATTAGATATAGATCAGAAAGGAAAGGTCCTGGTTTAATAAGTGATAAGTTTGTGTGTCGAGTTGACAAGGAGTCATTTATGCTAGTTAGTTGGTATTTTTTTTGTTTTGTTTTGTTGAGTTTATTTTGAGTCTTTTGTGGGTTTTTTTTTTTTTGGTTTGTGGTTTTTGTTTTGTTTTGTTTTGTAAACTTGACACAGCTATAATTATTTGAAAAGAAGAACCTAAGTTGAGACAGCGCCTCCATCAGATTGTCTGTAAGCAAGTCTGTAGTGAATTTTTTGATTAATGATAAATGATGAATGTGAAAGGCCCCGCTCACCATGAGCAGTGTCACCATGGGCAGGTGGTCTTGAGTTGTATAAAAAAGCAGGCTAAGCCAGCCACGAGGAGCAAGTCAGTAAGCAGCGTCCCTCCGTGGCCTCTGCTTCAGTTCCTGCCTCTGATTCCTGCCTCTGGTTCCTGCTGTGACTCTCCTCCATGATGGACTGTGAGGCAGGAGGGTAAGCCACACCACTGCCTCCACGGGTCGCTTTGGTCACGGCGTTCTAGCATAGCAATAAAACCTAACGAAGGCACCATGGCCGTGGAGCCCTGAAACTGGTGCCCTGCTGTATCTGATGGGCAGTGCCTGGGGCTTGTCATCTCCAGAGATCCCTCTACCTGCCTTTTTGCTGAAGGAAACCCTGCATTTGTCTTCACTTTGCTTGTTATTTTCCTAAGTTAGCATTGAAAATTAAAAATTATATATGTTGCAACATATGGTGTGACTATCAATATATAGTTAAGTTGAATAATGGTTAAATCCAGACCATTAACCTATCACCTCACGTACTTGAATATTTTCTGTGATGAGGAAATTAAGAACTAATCTTGTAGCAGCTTTCTACAAGTATACAATGTGTCACTATAGTTACAGTCCAGATGGTGAGATTTCTGCCACCACATCTCCCTACTCTCTACCTAGCCCCTGGTGGCTACATTCTGTCCTCAACTCTCCAAGATCAACTTTTAAAGGTGACGCATCTGTGTGGGGCCATGAGGTACTTGTCATTCTGTGCCTGGTTTAGTTCCTTTTATATGATGTCCTTTGGGTTATTCTATGTTGTAACTAATGGTAGGGCTGCTATCCTTTTCGAGGCTGAATAGTATTCCACTGTGGACACATACATTTTATTGGTTCTCTCATCTATTGATGGGTACTGGGTTGTTTCTATTTCTTGGCTATTGTGAACAGTGTCAGTGAACACTGAAGTGTTGGTATCATTTAAACATATCAACTTTATTTCCTTTAGAAGGGCACCCAGAAATATTGTGCTGGTTCACCCATCCCACGTGATGATAATATGCACCCAGGGTTCTTGAGGAACCTTCCATGTAATGTTTCCAGTTGAGAAAACTCCAATCAACTGGAAAAAAACAACTAAGATATTCTTATGTTTTACATTAGTAAAGGGTGTTTTCTGAAACTCTTGTCTGAATAAGTGTCTCTTCCATTTGAGAGCATCTGAACTCTCTGATGCTTCTGTATGACATATAATCCTGTGATACAGAGCTGCAGGGTTCAGGAGGATACAGGTTTCTACAGCATATGCCTCCAATGTTGGTAACTGGGACTGATGGAACTCATTGATTATTGACTGCAATGAAGGCAGAAACTTGCTTTTCCCAGAAAATTCATCTCTATGGAAGCTGCTCTCTGATGGTTGATCTGCCCTATCAGCTTGACTGGATCCAGAATCACCGAGGCATCACATGTCTGGGTGTATCCATAAGGATGTTTCCAGAGATATCTGCTAATGAGGAGAAAGACTCTCCTGGATGTGGCTGCACTGTCCCATGCTCCAGGATCCCAGGCTGAATAAAAAGGAAGAAAGGAGAGAGAAAGTGACCTGAGCACCAGCATCATCTCTCTGCTCCACCTGAGGATTCGGTGTGAGCAGTTTTACCTTACACTCTGCTGCAATGCCTTCCCTGCCATGATGGACTATGCCTTCAAACTGTGAGCCAAAACCAATCCCTCCCTTCCTTCCTCCTTCCTTAAGTTGCTTTTGACAGGCATTTTGTTATAACAATGAGAAAATTAACTAATACACCCTCGGGTATTAGTAAACTGATCTCCCGGTGACTTTTGTGATATTTGGCTTATTTCATAGATGTTATAGTTGGCTGTCCTCACTTGTGGAATCAACCAACCACAGCTGGAGAGTATTTGAGAATCGTTTCACCTGTGATGAACACATGCATACTCCTTTCTTGTCATTTCCCGAAAAACAATAGATAAAGCAACTCTTTGCTTGAGGTTTACATTGTATGTCCTACTTGGAGCTTGAACATTCTTGCTGGGTATTCTTGGTGTTCCTGGTGCCATTCCCCCATAATATGGAAGGCTACCTCTAGTTCTAAAAAAGGATATTTCTTCATTTTCTGGCATGTTGTGTTGAACTATAAAGGACTTGTGGTTTGTTTATATTTATGGAGTGTTATGAGCATACACAGTTTGTATTGATAGGTTATTTGCAAAGTAAAGTGGGAAAAGAACTTGCAAGATATAAGATTTTTAAAATCATACTACATATGAAACCTAACACCAAAAGTGGGAGGGCTTGCTTACATTGCAACTTTGAAATACATTAACATGACACTTCCTGATATTAAGAGTCTGTTTTAGGGCAACCACACACACTGTGAAATCTTCAGGGCTGAGTAGATGGCTCAGTGGTTATGTACTTACAGCCTAAGTGTGGGGACTAGAATTTGGATACCCAGAATCCATGTGAGTACTGGGTGGGTATGGCAGTCTGCCTGTAAATCTAGCCTCAGATGGCAGAAACAGGAGATGCCTCCGGAGCAAGCTGGCTAGCAAAACAAGCTACTGGCAAGCTCTGGTTTTGATTGGGAGACCCTGCCTCATTGATTAGGGTGGAAGCATGGTCAATGATGAGTCTCAACATCCACCTCTCACCTCCACATGCCCATAACACACATGAAAATAGAACAAAAGACATCTTCATACCATGAGACCTTACACAGCTTCATCTTTTTTTTTTTTTTTTTTTTGGTTTTTCGAGACAGGGTTTCTCTGTGTAGCTTTGCGCCTTTCCTGGAACTCACTTGGTAGCCCAGGCTGGCCTCGAACTCACAGAGATCCGCCTGGCTCTGCCTCCCGAGTGCTGGGATTAAAGGCGTGCGCCACCACCGCCCGGCTCACAGCTTCATCTTAATATGTCTAGTACTCAGTGCATGAATGCCCCACAGTAATGAGGATGCTCAGTTTCTAGAGTCAGTGGAAGTAGTGGAGTGCCATCCTTCTGTCAGGAAGATAACCATCCTCTTTAGGGCCCTTATTTAGCCTCTTCCCCAGCAGCCAAGCATCCCCAGTTATGCCTCACACAGCCCTGCCCCATCTACTCCTCCTCCAAATGGTTTTACTCTATGGCTTCCTGGTCCCTAGACCACCAACGGGATTGCAGAAGCCATCTCCAGAGAAAGCCCCTCCCCATGTGTGATGTGGGACACAGTATTGTCATATGCCATGGGAAAGGAGTGAGAGGCTAACCCCAGGGGGTGTCCAGTTGAGTAATTCAAGAGAACTTATTTTCATTATCCCATTTTAGTTTAATTTTTAAATTTTCAACTTTTTTTTTTTTGGAGCAGGTTCTTGCTGTGTAGCCCAGGTTGGCCTCAAACTTACAGCAGCCCTCCTGTCTCAGCCTCCCAAGGGCTGGGATGACACGCCCATCACGCCCAGCTCATAATTCCATTTTACAGTTTTGTTCCCATGCAAACAAATTAAAATAGAATTTAAAGGCGGGCATGTGGAACGCTTAGGGAAGTCAGGAGAGTGGAGTCTTTGTTGACTAGCACTCTGCTATCAAGTGTCGGTTTCCAGCTGCACTGAGCCTAGGCCACTGGCCAGTGTGGTGCTTCAGACTTCGTTTGCCCCTCAGGATCTTTGTTGGTTCCTTCCCTCATGCCTCAGCTACAGAGTCGGCATGGCAGTGCAGAGGACAGACTGGCAGCTCAGTGCAACAGAGGACTTGTAAGGAAAGCTAGTGCATAGTCGAGTCTGGGAAGGGAAAAGGTTCCAGCAACCAAGTTAGAGCTGAGACCCAAGAAGGTACAGGAAAGCAACAAAGACAGTTGCAGGGTTAGTGGCTTTCCAGAAGTCATGGTGTCCCTAGAAGCCACTAGGCCTGTGTATATAGATAGGCAGTCAGAGCTGAGCCTGAGGTGGAAGGGGTCTCCTGTGGGCAGTGGCTTGATTTGGGGATGGATGCATAAGTTCTGTGTATACACCTGCAGTCACAGTAGGGAAGTCATCTCAGGGTCCGTCTGGGAATGTTGAAGACTGAATTCAGGACAGTACAACACTGGGTATGGTGTGGTGCTGGCTGCTGGGTTAACCTTCTGAAGCAGAGCTCCAGAGGGACCACACACGGCTGTGCTCTGCTGGAGGTCATGTCATGACCAGGGCTGGAGCAGGTGGCCTGTATGCTCACCAGGCCCTGGAGATAGATGACAGAGAGGATGAGCCAAGAGGGAGAGATGACTCAGGATTCCTTGGGAGCATCAGCCAGATGCTGTTTTCAATCTTGGGCCCTTGCAAAGTAGAGAAAAACAACTTTATATGATTCCCCTGGAGTCCTTCAGAAAGGAGAGAGACCAATGCAAGCTACAAGTCCTTGGTGGACTGTGCTCAGTCAGCGAGGTCCCAGGTGTTTACAGATCCCCAATTTGTAAGCTGTACCTGGCTTGTCAGTAAGAGACAAGACTAACACCAGAGGGTGCGTGCCCTGGGGACTCCCTTTCCCTCCATGTCTAGTCAGCCTGCCAGATTAGAGCCTCAGGTGCACTCTGCGTGACAATGACTTCCACATTCTCATGCATCTCTGAGACCCACTTGCCTATTAATCTCAGATGTGAACACCAGAGGTAGGTACCTCTGTCTGCATTTCTGAGTGCTGGATGTACTACCTGAGCTGTATGGATAGAAGTATGTCTTCTGTACCTAGCTCTGTTCCCATGGAAAGGCATCATTTCAGATGAAGCAAGAATTGCACACTGACTCCTACAATTTGTCCCTTGTCCACTATAGTACATACACACACTAGATAGATAGATGATTGAGATAGATAGATAGATAGATAGATAGCTAGATAGATAGATAGATAGATTGATTGATTGATTTAAAAAAACAACAAGACCTTAGGACAAGGTATGGCCCACTGCCACTGTCTCTGCATCACTGTTGCCCCATGACCAGATGTTCTGACATCACCAGCAGTCAGTGCAATCAGAGTTGCAGGAATACAATATAGACACAGTGCAGGGAAGCTGGCTCAGTGCCCCCATCAGGCACTTGTCTTGCTTAATGTCATCCAGAACATGATTCCTCCATGATGACTGAGGCCCTTTGCAAATTGAAACATCTGAAAACCCAGACTCCCATGCCATTTTTATATCTGGAATACTCGCTACAACTAGGTGTTTGCTTCTTGTACAAGTTATCGGCAGGCTGCCGTAAAATGAGTGTTCAAAACCAAGATCACATTTGTGCAAGGTATTTATCCTCCAGATGGAAACAGATGGAATTGGGTAGGCCTTCTCTGGAGAGTAATGGCATGCTTGATGATGTACAAGATGCTGGCCGTGCTTGGGGAGAATGGCTTCCAGACCCAAGCAAAGGTCTCTGCAGGAGGAGGAAGCCAGGATTTGCCACCAAATCCTCAACTTCCAGGAAACTTTGTAGTTTGTGGGAGAGTAAAGCAGCAGATGCTATTCTGTGGATCTTGAGAGTCTGACTAAGTATAGTCAGCTTTGATGTTTCTGGGCTTCCATGAAAGAGGTGGCAGGGGTGAAAAGGGCCCAGGTGCTTATCAAGGAGTAATACATGAACACCCTGTATGATCCGGGCACCCTGGGTCAGCATCTTCCATTCTCGGCAAGCCTGTGAGTGTAGTAAATGACTGTCCAGTAGCCACTAGTCAGGAGAGTAGGAGTGTAGAACACTAGAGATTTGTCCAAGGTCATTAATGGGTGAGTGACTATTCCAGGTGTGAGCTAAGAGAAAGCTTGTGGGATCTTCTAGTACCCGTACTTCTCTAGTATCCAGCTTATAAAGAGCATTCAGTGTATTTGACACATGGTATTGAATCAGGTGTTATCTAATTAATAAAAAAGGTGTGCTTGGAACAAACACAGAACCAATATACATGCAATGCATGTTTTCTTGCTAAATCAATTTGGCATACATCTGTGAGTTGACTAAATTCTCAGTATAAATCTCTCAATGTTTCCTCTGAGTTCACTAGTTAATTTAGCTTAAGACCTTTTGCATAATGGAAGCACCAGCATTTTCACTACAAATATGAAACTTCCTTAGTAAGAAACCAGTTTCCTTGGAAATGAGAACTTGCAGTTTATAATAACTAACCTGCTCTGTGAACAAATGTGAAGCCTTAAATCTGGTTAGGAACTGCAAAGAGAAATCATACTCTCCAAGTTTTATTAATGTCTAACAAAAACCCTGACTGCAACATAAGATGAACAACAGTTAACCAGCTATAATTAGCACTAATTGGACATTTAACTCACCATCTTTAGAAGTCCCCTGTGATCAGAGCCATCTGACTCAGAGGAAGGACTGAGACCTGAGGTCTCCTTAGCCCATCTCATCCCTGTCTCCCAGGAGAAGGAGGGGAGTAGACTCCCGGATCTGAGGTCACCTGCTCACACTGCACAGATCCCACGCAGAAGAGAACCTGAGCTCAACACAAACATTTCAAAGACAGCAATAAAATCTCTTTAAATAACTCATGAATTTTATAACCTACCATGACAACATGACTCAAGTTGCTTCTTTTGCACAATTTCATAAGAAGAGACTCTCCAGTTAAATAGCCAAATTCATCATAACAGAGTGTGCTAACTGAGTGCCGGGGATGGTGGTAGGGGAAGGCATGCTTCAGTAGTGAACACAGGACACTTCCATCTGACCCTCTGAAGTTTCTCCAATCTAAAGCTGAGCAGAGAACACTGAACCCCAGTCTCCAAACCCAGGAGTTGTTCTGTGACTCCTACACACTCACAAGTGAAGTCCCAATTGTAAACAACCTGAACCAACAAGGAAAACCCCCAGGTTGTTAAGAACAAGTAGCATAGAAACTGATCTAGCCAAGAAATTGTTCTGATGATGATTCTGAAATGTCTGAATGCAAATGCCTGAATACCCTGTGTGCATGAAGAGACCTCCTCAAGCTCTAGTACATTCTGAAGATTCACTGGACCAATACATGGCTGTATTTTAGCATTCTTTGGTAAAAATTCAAAGTTCAGTTTCCTAGAATGGCTTCTCAGGGCGCTGAATCTGGAGAATGAGTACCTGGAGTTCAAACACTGCTGTCTTGCACCTTCTAGGAGGATATGCCTTGGCATCTCAGTGACCCGCCCAGTGGTGGTGCATAAGTTGGTTCAAGAACAGAGGCCCGGCCATGGGGAGATCTGTATGTTTCAGCAACGTCAGATGGAGACAGGTGAAAACCCATGTCTATCCTCTGAATGCCACTGCTTGCCACTGGCTTATCCTAACATAGCACAAGCTAGTCTTCAGAGGCGGATATTGGCTAGAAAATAACCAGGCAAAATTTCTGAACCTAAAGATTAAGGAAACCAAAGCATAAAATCTCATATAAAGGCAAACTCATCAGATCAACAACAGATTGCTCAACAGAAATTCTAAACACCAGGAGGGCATGGGATAATTTTCTTCAAGACCTAAAATATCTAACTGCCAACCTAGATTACTATATCCGGGAAAGCTATTTTTCAAATAGGAGGAGGAATAGAGACATTCTGTAATGAACACAAGCGAAAGAAATCATGACCGCTATGCTGGCACCGCAGGAACTATTTAAAGGAATGCTGCAAAGAAAACAGAACAACACGAGACTCTGGAAAGAATAATGCTTCCCAGAGAACTGGAGAAGAAGCAAATGGGCATGAGGAAACACACATTACAAAATGATAGGTGTGTGTGTGTATGTGTGTGTGTGTGTGTGTGCGTGTGTATGTGCGTGTAAGCTGGAAGTTAACATCAGGTGTGCTCCTGTCTTCCTCTACACTCCGCACCTTCTTTGGTGAGACAGGACCTCTCACTCAACCTGGAGCTCATGATTTCAGCTAGACTGAATGGCCAACAAGCCCCCATGATCCACCTGTCTCAGACTCTAACACCTGGGCCAGGGTTGCAAGTGTGTAACACCATGCCTCGCTTTTAGGTGGGAGCTGGGATCCAAACTCATCTCCTATTGCTCGCACAGCAGGCACTTTACCTACTAAGCCAAATTCCCAGCCTGGCACATACCTCTTAATAGTAACCCTAGATATTCATGATCTCACTTTTCTAATGAAGAGATCCAGACTAGCAACCTGTGTTAAAAACCAAGACCACAAACTGAAGAACTGAAGTACCTCCAAACCCATTCTGTGAAGCCATGATTAGCCCAATTTCAAAACTACATAGAGACATAAACAAAAAGAAGTATCCTTATGAACGTAGATGCAAATTGAATTCAGCAAACTGAATTCAAGAACATTTTTGAAGGTTTTTAATATTTATGTTTTTATTTTTAATTGAAAATAAATCATTTTAGGTATGATACTGTGATCAAATTGGATTTGTTCCAGGAATGCAAGAGTAGTTCTACATATGAACATGAATAAACACAATATTAAATAGAATCGAGGGCAAAAATCATACAATTATCCCCCATAGATGCCAAAAGTCCCTTTAACAAAACTCAACATCCTTTCAATGATAAACACCCTGAAATCTCAGAATATAGTGATGATATTAAAAGATTTTAAAGAACATTTCCTAATCCTGCAACATATCTTATACCAAATGGGGGAAATGGGAAGCATTTCCTCTAAGATCCAAAGTGAGGAAAGTGTGTGCATGGTCTTCACTCTTATTCACTGTAGTACTTGAGATACTCGCCACAGGGATGAGGCAAGAAAATAAATAGAATGAAAATAGTAATGGAAGGAGTAAAAATATCCCTTTTGCAAATGAGATGGTTGTACACATAAAGGCTCCTCCAGAAGTCCTTTACATCTGATATTAAAACCTTCAGCAAAGTAAACTGAGAAACACTAAATACCCTGTTGGTGCACAAACAGCAACAAATTTGATGAGAAAGATACCAGGAAAACAATTCCATTTATCAAAATCCCTCTTAGACACCCCCCAAATGCCCTAGGTATGCACCCAAAGACAAGAAGATGCCTATGAAGAAAACTGATAAATCAATGAAGAAATAAATTGAAGAACACATTGCCATGTGGGAAAGTCCCTCATGTTCATGGATAAGCATAACTAATGTGAAAAATGACTTGTTACTGAGAGCCATCTGTGGATTTAGTTCACTCCCCATCAAAATTGGACTAAAATTTTTAATAAAATAATTAAACGCTTCCTAGCGTTCCTATGAAAGCACAAAAGACTGAAGAACCCAAACAGTCTTGAGGAGAAAGAGCCATGCTAGAGGTCACACGGTACCCAACCTCAAACTTTATTACAGAAACAAGGGCAAAAGCAGCATGGCACCACACAAAACATGAACATTTTATTCTATATAAACCAAGAAAATAGAATCAGGGACCCATAAAGAAGCCCACACATGGGCTGGAGAGACGGCTCAGTGGTTAAGAGCACTGGCTGTTCTTCCAGAGGACCCAGGTTCAAGTCCCAGCACCCACATGGCAGCTCTCAGCTGTCTGTTCTGGGGTACTCGACACCCTCATACAAATTTACATGCAGACAAAACACCAATGCACATAAATAAAAATTTAAAAAAAGAAATGAAAAAAAAAAAGAAACCCACACATATGTAGTCATCTGGCTTTTTGACTAAGATACCAGAAACAAGTGGTGCTGGGAAATGGAGCCACACGTAGAAGATGGGGACTACAGCGCTGCCTTTATCCTGTCACAAATCAATGCAAGGGGCATCAAAGACCTTTAGGTAAGACAACAAACTCTGAAGGTATTAGAAGGAAATATTTCAAAAGATAGACAAACACTTTCTCAATTGAACTCTAGTCCCTTAAGATAAAATAGCAAAACAGCGACAAATGGGATCACATCACACAAACAAACAACAAAACTCTTTTGACAACATAGGAGACACAGCCTGGACGTTGGAAACAGTCTTTGTCAAATATTCACCTGAAAGGTTGATGTCCACAATATAGGAAGAACTCAAAATTAATACAAAGTGAATGACTAATCCAGTCATTATCAAAAGAAGAAATACAAATGGCCAGTCAATATATGAAAAAACACGTGCAACACCTTCAGCTTTCAAGGAATTGCAGGTCAAAATGACATTAAAAGTACACTTACCTCTTAGAGTGCTTTAATCAAGAAAACAACAAATCTTCCTGAGGAAGTCAGGGGAAAGTATCCCTTGTGTCCTGCTGGTGGGAATATAAGTGAGTGCAGACATTTTGGAAATCAATATAGACGTCCACCAAGACTAAAGCGAGAACTGCAGTGTGATCCAGCTAAACTGGTCCTGGATATACAGCCGACGGAATCAAAGACAGATGGTAGCGAGCCCTGAACGCCCCACTGACTGCAGCATTGCTCATCATGTCCACAGTGGCTGCAGACACACAGCCAGCAAGTCCAGCAATGTGTGTGTTTCTGTGTAGTGGTCACCCTAAGGCCCAAGAGCTTCTACCGATAGATGTTCTGGTTACCTACAGGGCATCAAGGAGAGGCATTTGGGTTATGGCGTCTGTTCTGGTGCTCAGAGAGATGTACCTGGCACCCAATGATGGGAAAAGTATGGTGAGACCTCTGTGACATTAGCAAAGGTCAAATGTTCACGGAAGCATGATGAGAATGCAGACATTGTCTAGAAGGTGGTGAATGACCTCATAGGAGGAGCAAGGAGGTAGACGTGGCATTTCTCTGATGATGAGCAGCCAAACCATGGCGGGGAGTGAGTGAGTGGCCAAGGTATCTTCCATTTACTAGATGGACAAAAGAATGATGAAGCAAGAGTAACCACTGAGGGTTCCTAGGCACAGTGAGGAAGAGACACAGCAGTCAACACAAGCATGCACACGTGTGTATATTAGAATGTGCACACAGGTACACACAGACATGCAGGCACACACATGAGCACTTACACAAATGTATATATGTGTGAACATGCATATGTGCACACAGCCACTTACATACACAAATACCTGAATGTATGCATGTGCATTCACACATGTTTGCACAGAGACACATGTATAAACCTCACACATGTATACACAGAAGTACATGTATTCATACATGTTTGCACAGAGACACACACGTAGGCACATCACACATGCATGCACAGAGGCACACAAACATACACACTAACTTCTTGGCCACGAGTCTCAGTCCCATTCTTATCTACCCAGTGCTGTAACAGGCTCTTGCATTGATCCCATCTTTCGTAGTCAACAAAGGCCTGGGCTTATTTAAAGGTTCAGGTTCAAGAGAACAGGAAGACATGTAACTGGCATGTGTCAGGTTCCATTCTTATGTCTAACTGATCCTCATACTAACAGTGTTCAACGTGATCTTTAAAAAAACACTTTGCAAACATGACTAGAAGTCTCTCCACCCTCTTCCACCCCAACTTTAGCAAGGAGCCATGTGGCCCGGACAGGAGCAGTCACAGATTTTAGCACAAGGGGAGGTGACTGGGGCAGAGCCAGTGTGGCCACAGGACATCTGTAGAACCGCTGACAAGACAGGAGCCTGGCTGGTGTGTCTATTAGGACGCCTGGTAATAAGAGCCTCATAGAAAAAGAACCTCCTTTTTCTAAAAAGAAGAAAGATAGAAAGTGCAATCATTTCACTGAAGTGAAGAGGTTGTGACAGTTCTTCCACCTCCTGCTCACTGTCTGAGGGAGCATCCCTGCTGGGCCCTGGGCATTGATGGCCATCAGGCTCCTGCCTTTGTTGTGTAAAATCTCTTTGTGAGCCTGAAGCCCACAGTCCCTAGTTGATGAATGATGCATTACTCTTGATTCAGAAATGAGATACCACGAGATGTAAAAGTGTCCTCTACTCTCACACAGCCAGCCAAGACTGCTGCACACGGAAGCCATGCACCATGCACTGCCGAGCCAACATACTTTGAGGGAGAGCCACACCTGTCCAGTCTCTCTCCTACAGAGGAGACCATGAGCCGTTGTGGTCTTGTTTGCTGGTGTGGAAACACAGTTGGTTCCGACCTTGGGCCAGCTGTATGCACCCTCCATCCAGCTAGCAGTGAGAGGGTTACTCCTAGTGTACAGTTCCAAAGACAGTGTAAGGTACTTGCTGGACCCAGAGAAAGGCCAGAGCCTCTCTGTTCTGTGGACTTTGGTAGCCTCTGGGCACTGCCATGTGGGACCTTGTCTTAGTTTTGGTTTCTGTTGCTGTGATGAGACACCATGACCAAAAAAGCAGCTTGGGGAGGAAATGGTTTATTTGGCTTATGCTTCCATATCACAGTCTATCACTGAAGGAAGTCAGGACAGGAACTCAAGCAGGGAAGGAACCTAGAGGCAGGAGCTGATGCAGAGGCCACGGAGGGGTGCTGCTTACTGCTTGCTCCCCATGGCTTGCTCAGCCTGCTTTCTTTTAGCACCCAGGACCACCAGCCCGGGGATGGCCCCACAGTGGGCTGGGCCCTCCCACATCAACCTTAAGAAAATGCCTCACAGTTGTATCTTATGGAGGCATTTTCTTAATTGATGTTCCCTCCTTTCAGATAACTATATCCAGCACAGACCTTCTGAGATGGCAGAAATACTTTTTGTACCATCCAGTACAGCCACCATCAGCCATGTGTGACTCTTCATGCTAGACACAGAGCCCAAATGCCTGAGGAACTGAGTCCTCTATGCTCAAGTTTATATGGCCCTGATAAAGGGAACACCCATGAGCACTGCTCAATGTCATAGCCACTTCCAGCCAGTGTTATCAGGACAGAGTGCACATCCGGCTGAGCAGTTGATCAAGGAGGATTCCTGGCCTCCTGGCCAGCATGTGAGAATTATCTGTCTCGGAGCTCAGATGGCCACAGTTACTTAGCTCTATTCAGCTGAGGAGAGGGAATCACCTAGAGAAATTGTTCCTAAGACCGTATCACCTCAAGGAACCTTGTATCTCCTGGAATAAACATGCCAGCCCCTGCCATAAAGTCACATGATGAGTCACCTACTCATACTGGTTTGTAGACCAGTGGCAGACTGGTAGCTAGTGTCCTATCTATAAGGCAAACTGTGTCAGGACAGGAACTCTGGTGCCACAGTGCAAAAGGCACCAAGGCAACCACAGAGTCTGATTTGTATGGAGCCATCAAGGGAAGCCTTAGGGCCATCAGAACTAGGTAGGGTCTATAAGGAAGAAGGAGGGACCTGGGGCCAGTGCCTACAGTAGATGTGTGAGCAGCTACTGTGGAGGTTGCAGCCTTTGGTACCCACCATAGAGAAGTGCCCCTATCTGTGTTTCATGTGTACACATCATTTTCCAAAGTGATTCTCTCTACTCCCTGGAGCCCTAGGGAACAGTAACTCCCTTTGTGGCTTCACCTGGGGTCTCAAACTGTAGCCCTGGTGGCAGTGCCTTCTTTCATGGTTTTTCCTGTGTGGCCTCAAGGAAAAAGAACAAAAGAGTTGTTCACCTTTGAGAAGCCTCATAGCAACTTTTCTCCAGTCAGATGCCTGTCCCATCCAATAGCAAGGGGCCCCTCCCAGAGCATACAGACCAATCCCAGAATGTGCCCTGTTTTGAAACACAGAAGGCATATGCATATGGTTGTCCCTACTTCTGCAGAGGGGCTTGACCGAGACTTGCAGGTATGCTTAGAAGTGAGACAGGAGGTGGACATCCTGTTGCTTATTGGATCAGGAGATTGTTTTGAAAACAAGACCCAGCATTCGCAATGTGTCTTTGGAGATTAAGGAAATGGAGATGGGGGTTAGGGGTCACTCAGTGACGGCTCCAGGCAACTGAAAGGAACATCCGCCCATCTTGAGTAACAACACAATAACTGGATTTCAGTCAAGGCAGCTTCGTAGACTGTCCTTGGAATGACGTCTATAGAAAAAGTCATTAAAGCTGGCAGCCTGGCTGATGATGGAGTCTGGTGTATCTCAGGCAGCCCCAGTTGAGACCAGCTGAGGGATATGTCAGCATTATGCAGCATGACATCTCTGCATTAGGCAGCTTGCCTGTACTACTTAGCCTCCCAATCAGGCACAAAATCAAGTTTGCTGATGTGTACCTTTCACTGGAACGCCTGCCGTTCCCAAATTGCATTCTGGTCAGAAAGGTCTGTGAATTACACCCTCCTGAGCCAGGGCACAGTGTGTCCATTCCTGGAGTTTTCTGTGTCTTTGTCTTCACTGTCTGTTTTCTGGCCATGGCGGACCACGTATGGTTGTGTTGCACAAAGGGGAAAAGTAAGTATATGCTTAGACAGTGTCTGTGTGATGTGCAGGGAGCAGAGCTGGAGTTTGTATCACAGCGACATGGTGGGGTTGACAGTCTCTTGCATATAAAGAAGGGAACCTAAAGGGTCATGTGACTCCTCATACCCATCAGCTGATAAGAGAGCAAGCTGTGGTTTGGACCCAGGCCTCCTGGCTTCATTGCTGTTTTTGGTGGAACTGAACTCAGACGATGTAAACTCCGGTGCTCCCTGCCATCTGCCACAGTTACTATGTTATTGAATCTTTGGTACTTGTTTTTGTTAGTTTCTGGAAATTGTCATAATGATGCATAAACTTATAGTTGTTCTGACGGTCAAATCAGACCAATCCTAGGGATTTCTGTTCTAATTAGTTTCAGCTACTAGAAATAATTTTAATTAATTGGTGTTTTAGTGGTACATTGTAGTGTGACTTTTCCTGGGGTGATATGAGCAAATGTTTTCTCACCCCACGTAGAACATGAACAGACTATATAAACAATTCCACAAAGGTTCAAGTTGGGGAATCTGTGAGTTTATTGGAGTTACTTACAAGAGCATAGATTCTCCGGGCGGTGGTGGCGCACGCCTTTAATCCCAGCACTCGGGAGGCAGAGACAGGCAGATCTCTGTGAGTTCAAGGCCAGCCTGGTCTCCCAAGTGAGTTCCAGGAAAGGCGCAAAGCTACACAGAGAAACCCTGTCTCAAAAAACCAAAAAAAAAAAAAAGAGCATAGATTCATCAGTGGCAGCTACATGACTGAAAATCTCACTCCATCCTGTGTAATTAATCATAAAAGCTTCATCCTGGCAGCTCTCTTCATGATACACTGACAGTTTAACAGATCATATAATAGCCTTTCCCCAGCAGTACTTACTGCTTATATACCCTTAAGGAGGAAGCAACCTTGTGAGTTTGGTATGTTTCAGGAACTTCCTGAGACTCGTGAATTGTATATATCCTAAGTCTTTCATATAATATTTTTATTAACTCTTCAGAATTTCATGTAGGCATGTAATGTATTTTAACCATATTCACTTTCCACTTCTCCCCATAATTCTTCCAGAATCCACCCCACTTCAACTTCATACCCTCTTTTTTATAACCCACTCAGTCAAGTTTATGCCATCTATATACAAATGGGTATGGAGGTCATCTACTGGAACATGGTTGACTTACCATAGGCCACAACCCTATAAAATTGACTATCCCCCATGAAGCAGTCATCAACTGTCAATAAACAGTCTTCAGCTAGGGGTTGAAACTCATGAGCCCCTCCTCCCCCCATCCTGGAATGTCGACTGGCTTGATATTGTGTAGGTCTTGTGCAGGCAGTCACATTTGGTGTGAGTTCATGAGAACATCAGTCCTGTGGTGTCCAGAAGATACTGCTTTTTCCCTGATCCTCCCAACCTCTGGCTCTTACAGTCTTTCTGCCTCCTCTTCTGTCCTGTTCCCTAAGCCTTAGTGGGAAGTAAATGTGATGTCGGTGTCCCATTTGTGACTGAGCACTCCACTGACATTTAACTCTCTTCACTTTGACCAGTTGTGAGTTTCTGAGTTAGCCACAGTCCTCTGCACAAAGAAGCTTCTCTGGGGTCTGAGACCTGCACTAATCTGTGGGTATAGAGATAGTATTTAAAGGACATTTTGATACCGTGTCCATTTAGCAAAATAATAGTATTAGGTTAATATCTGAGGCCTATGAGCTCCCCAGCCATGAGTTCTTAGTCAAGTTTACAGTACCAGGCATGTGTTTTCTCATGTCTGACAGACCATAAATCCAATCAAACAATAGCTGGTCACCCCCTAAAACATTTGTGTAACTATTGTACCCGTGAGCATGTCTTGCCATGGTCATTATTGTAGCTGGCAGGGTTCATAGATGTTGTAAGACTATTGTGACCTCTCTCCTCCAGCACACTACATAGAACATTCTGGTACTTTATGAAAGCTAGACAGAAGGGAGGAGGTTTCCCTGTCAGAAACTGCTTAATTTATCCATGTCCTTTGACCACAGTATGAGGTATCTCCAGCAATAGGTACTTACTGTGAAGTTCTCATGGTAAACCAATAGCAATGGCAGTAGCCTGTATTGTTTGAGGGGGTCTGTAAAGTAACCCTTACCAACAATTTGAGGGGTGGTATCCCATACCTGGCAGTGGGCTTTTTATCTGGCAGACTATGGCTTCTAGGAATAGAAGTATTATCTTCTAGCTAGGATAGCTCCAATTAAACTCTTTTATATGTGTGTGTGCTTATTATAGGTTTCCATATGGTTTTAAAGCATTCTTAATGTTATCCCTTCTTTCACCCCCTCCTCTGCCATACCCTTACATCCTCCTCCTTCGAAGATGGAATGTTTCATTCAGAGGACATTGAACCATAACAATATATTTGCATATGTGTTTCTGTACATACATCTGAAAACCAAAAGGTCATAGTGAGCAGGTTTGTTTACATAGAAATCTTTTCAAAATATCAGGGTAGGAACTCTGTACCGTTCCATACAGTGGCTTGAGTTTTTCTCTCCACCTGAATTCAAGATTTGTGCAAACTAAAGTTAGGTTTCTGGAACATCCATGCAGGCCTGAGACAGGGATTCTGGAATCACAGTTGGAACCTTTGAGAAGACCAGTTTAAGACTCTTCTCCATTCAGCATTTGATCTCTCCTTCAACAAAAACTGTTGCTCAGGAAGCCACATGGGCGCCTCGTGTCCCAGGGAAGGACCCCAGGCCAGTCAGCTTCTTCATCACCCTGGATCACTGTTTCTTCCCTCTTTCGCCAATCCACCTCCTCCAGGTACAGAGTCAGTGTTCTGACCATAAAAGCCAAATCTGTGGGCTCAGTCTGGACCAGGCTTCCACACACAGCTGGCTGAGCAAAGCCGGAACTCTCGTCCTGAATGGGTAGAAGAGCCCTGGCATCTCTCTGACTCCAGGCCGGATGTATGTTTTGCACACAAATAGGAATGGTCTGGAAGGCTCAGCCTCTTCCTTTGGAAATGGGTGTAAGGGAATCCCAGACTCCAGAGCAGATCCCTGGAGTCTGGCCCCACACCAGAGTCTAGGGTATGACTATGGTGTCAGCATCCTATGCCATTTCAGCCTATGAAAGACAGTGTCTCAGCTGCCCAAAGAGAAACTGCCAGGGCTGGGCATGATGAAGAGGTCTACCGTGGCCTCCTCCTGACCCTGCAGAGAGGACAATCTCCCTGGGTTTGCTGGGGTCAGATGCATACTGTGTTTGATCATCATAATTGATGAATGTATTTCATAAGCATAAAGGAAATTCTTCAACTAGATCTGTGCATTCACGGCTTGGGTAGTCACCATGAGAGGAATCATTCTCTGTGGCCAGGCAGAAGGAGCAAGCATTAGGGTGAAGGGGAGCCTCCATGATGACACTCCCAGAAATGGCTTCTGAAGTATGAAGGGGGAGATGACAATATGAAAACAATGTGACAGATAAAGGCCCACCCCAGATGTTGGTCATAGTCCCCCAACCTGCAAATGTGTCAGGCAAAATGAAGAGGGGGGTCAAGTGGCAACAGGAAACCAGATCACTAATGTGTTGGCTGTACAGTGAGATTTTCCATGACCATCAGAGTGGGTATAGGTCATCAACAGCCTTTTGGACAGCCAGAAAATCAGAGGGATCTGTAGCCTAGAGTAAGGTACTTTTTTTGCTTGGATTGTGGGGTGGGTTGTTGAGCTATATTTCTGTTAAAGCTAGTAGAATAGCAAGAATGTTTTCCACATTTTTTTCAAGCATGGCAGTTATCTTCTGACATCAGTCATAATCACTGCTGTCCACTTTTAGCAACGACCGCAATGAGCTGGAGTGAGTCAGGGAAAGGACCTGCTGCTTCCTCTATGCAATAAATCATGACGTGATCAATTGCCAACATGATACAATATATAGTCACCTGGGAAGAGAATCTCAGTGGAGATCATCTAGATCAGATTGGCCTGTGTGCATTCTCTATGGGGGGTTGTCTTGATTACGTTAATTAATGTGAGAAGACCCACAGTGAGTGGTACCATTCCCTAGGCAAGGGATCCTGGACTGTAAAGTGTAGAGTGTTAAGCACAAATAAGTATACATCCATTCATTCATTCCTCTCCACTCTTTACTGTGGAGGTGACGTGACCAGCTATGTTGAGTTCCTGCCTTGACTTCCAGGCTACAGTAGACTATGACCTAGAATCATGGGCTAAAATAAACCATCTGTCCCAATACTTGGTTTTGTCAGGGTATTTTATGACAGCAACAGAAATGACACTAGAATTTGTGGCCTCTCCCAAGACTTCAGGAATTCCCAAACACAACCACAAGTGTGTGATAAAAATAGCATGCATCTCAAAAACCGTACTCCAAGGGTAATGATGGATGTGTTCTCTGATTCAGTCTCTATTTGAATAATTTGTCTGAGCCTCATCATACAAAACAAAATGACCCATGCTATCTGTGTGATATCAAGCCACTGGCTTCTTTGCATGTTGCCTTCTTCATCTAGAACATAGGTTTATGCTGTTTGACCAGGGTTCAGTTATTACTTGATTTAGTTTTCTGTAATAGTGACCTATTACTTCCATTAGCCAAGTGTCACTCACTCAGCTACTACCAACAAAGGGTGACCCAGCATCACTGACACTTGCTTGGTCCCTAAGAAGCAAAAGTGCCCAGTCTAGGGTGGAAAGTGTGTGAACAGGCCTGAATGTAGAGATAGACAGATATCAATGAGTCTTACGTCTGAGCCTATGATTTTAAATATTTTTGGAAGCATTCAGCAGGCTGTAGGTAGTAAACATGAATTTCCTGGGCATTTTCTGAATAATTACTGATGCTTTAACCGTGAAAAGCATCACCTCTCAAGAGGAGGGGCTCAGGGACACAACTACACTCCTGCTTACCTTCTCCCATGTCGGTGCTCTGCGGGAGCACTGCTTCCTCCTTATGGCTCCAGATCTGCAGGACGCATTCCCCAACAGCTGCCAGGTTTCCTCCCAAAGTCCTCTGGCCACATCTTGGCCAGGTGCAAGCGTATTCAGAGAGGGAACTGGGAGCCTAGAACAGTGTTAGCTCACAGCCTGGGCCTATATTGTGGGGATTAGGAAACAGTTCCCATGGCAGCTCGGTGACATGAACTCTGCATGGATTAGGGAGAAAGTCAAGGAAAGGTGGATACTCCAGCACTCGTCAGTACAGGGCAAAGCTAACCACAGCCAGCTTCCTTAGGAACAGAAGAGCAGCCCGGAGGAATCCAGGTGACCAAGGCCCAGAGCAAGAGCCATGCCAGTACTGTTCTCTCAACACTCAGCCAGCTGTTTTGCCGTCCTGCCTGCTCTGCCCTTATGCCATGTGCATAGCAAACATTTTGTTATTAAACTCATGTTAATGTGTGTGTATTAGCTGTGCTCCCTGTATCCTTGGATTCTGAGGCCCCAGGATGATAGGGGAGTTGAGACTGGCCCACCGTGGGGCTGTGAAAATGGGGTGGTTGATTGGTGTCTGAAAACGGCTACGAATTGGCCTCCTGCTGCGAGGTGCCCTCTCCAGGTGGGGCCCAAAGGGCTAAGATTGCACGAGTTGTTGGGTGGTGAGCATTCAAGAGCAAGAGATGCTTAGCTTGCACAATGTGAAAATTTGGGCTCATGGAGCAGATACTGTAAGTCCCAGTGTAAAACCATGACAGCCCCAGGAAAACTCTAACCAGCCATCCAGGAACCGGCATATGTCATGTCTATCTTTGTGTTTTTAGCCTGGTAAATATTTCACAAATGATAACGCTGGAATGACAGCTTCTTCCTTTCTTTGTCCTGGTGCTTTCCTAGGACAAATTAATTGGATCTATTCTGAAAAAAAAATCCTTTATTCCTATAGTTTCATAATGTATTGGAGAGGTTGAAACCTCTTCACATATCTGTAATTTATATCATCTTGGTGTCTATAAGATGCCCTTCATTTTGTTTACTAACACTTTTGAGAAAATGCTTTCTTTATTCCAATGAATGCCTGTTTGTGCATGTGTGCATGCCTGTGTGTGTGAACGTGTTTGTGTGAATATGTGTCTGGGATACCTCGCCCTCCAGGGCTGAGCTGTCTCTTTGCAGCTCCAGCCATCAGAGCTCCAGCCATCAGAGCTGTCCTAAGCAATTCCAGGTGTCCAGGAAACCTCCAGGACTGAGCTGTCCTGAGCAGCTCAAGGTGTCTGAGATACCTCGCCCTCCAGGGCTGGGCTGTCTCTTTGCAGCATACATGTGGATGTGCATGCATATGTATGTGCATGCATAAGCACATGTGTACATGTGGAAGCCAGAGACCAGGGCCAGACACCATCCTGGCTCCCTCTCCATGTCATTTTTAAGACAGGGTCTCTCACTGAACATGGAGTTCAGCAAGTAGCTAGGCTTGCTGACCGTGGAGCACAAGGGATCTGCCCATCTCTACCATGCACTCTAGCACTATGGTGACAGATGTGTGATCTGTTGTTGTTATATGGGTGCTGGGGATCTGAATTTAGGTCCTTGACCCCTAAGCCAACTCACAGTCCTTATTTCCATGGGTGCTTTATTTATTTATTTAATTCTCATTGTTGCTGTTGTTTTCTGAGGCAGGGTTTCTCTGTGTAACAGCCCTGGCTGTCCTGGAACTCGCTCTGTAGACCAGGCTGGGCTCGAACTCACAGAGATCCTTCCATAGTCACTTTAAACAGTGACAAGAGTGTTGAGAACCTTTCTTGCCCTATATTGTCATATTCTCTAAGAAGACCCTCTTTGATTTTGAAACCATATTTTTTTTTCTGACCATGTCTCTGGGCTTAGTGTGATTTGTATTTCTCCGCTCCCGCTGGCTCTAGAAAGAGGAAGGCTGAAAGCCACCTGCAAGTCTTGCCTGAGGTTCTGAAGCACAGTCCTCACCTTCCTCCTCTTCCTCGTTATAAAAGCACTTCAATAGTTTTCCTTACTTTCCCATTAACATTTGTAAGATCAGGTTAAATTTTCTGGCGATGGTGGCAGTGTATAAACAAGTAAGCAACATGAAATTGGTTCCTGGTACTACAGAAACACTCTGTGCAGAGTGATTTGTTTCATTTAAGAGTGGTTTTTTCCTTCCTTTCTTTCTTTTTAAACCTAGAGTAACTGTAATTGCCTTTATAACTTCTCAGATTTTTGCCTCATTTATTTCCTGGGTCACACTCAGTTATAAATGCCCTTAAGTAACAAGAGAGCCATGCTTTGCCACACAGTGACCTCAGAGCACACCTTATTTTTTAATGTGCCTATTTGACTCTAAGAAATATTTCAACCTCAATTTACAACAGGTATATTTAAATGGGTGGACTGGAAAGGATGTCTCATGGCAGCACCTCCCTGATGTCTCCATTACAATCCTCTCGAGAATCTTCAAGGCTTCTAACTCCCAGACTGGCTTTTTCCAGAATGAAAATATAAGTCACACTCAGACACTGAGGATGGCCTTTTATGTGTGGTGTCTGAGTTATTTTCTTCCCACCCCTCAGCAGGGGGAGCATCTATGATCCTGGGGTACAGCAGGTGTATGCCTCTTACCCTGTCATCCACCCAAGTTATTCTCCAATGAGTTATTGGCATTCACAGGCCTAACCTATGCATTTCCAAATTAGGTGCCCTCTCCCTAACAAGTTTCCCCTTTTCAAACACTTTAGGTCCAGTGAGCTCGCTCAGTGGGTAAAAGCACCTGCCATACAAGCCTGAGTTCCCTGGGACCCATGGTGGAAGTAGAGAACCAGCTCCTACAAGTTGTCCTCTGACTTCCACACGCATACTGTGGCATGTGTGTACAGGTGTTTTGCCTGCATGTGTGTCTTGCACCACATGTGTGCACTGCCTGCAGAGGGCAGTCAGATCCCATAGAGGTGCTGGTAACCAAACCTACCGCTCTTAACCATTGAACCATCTCTCTAGTCACACTGCGGCATGTGTGTACCTGCACACACACACACACACACACACACACACACACACACACACACACAAATAATAATGATAGATAGATAGATAGATGATAGATAGATAGATAGATAGATAGATGATAGATAAAATGAAAAATTAAACAGTCACAAATAACAAAAATAAGAGCATGAATATATGAATATACACTAATATCCCCTAGTTATTTCTCAGTTTAGTGAGAGAGTATATGGCTTCTAAAATGGTACTGTGTATTTCTCAACAGAAAGTCACAACCATCCAGCTACTTCCAGGTTGAATAACGTTAACGTCCAGTCACACTGTTTATACCAAAGACTGTAGTATACATCTGTTATAGTAAAACTTACCGTTGGTTTGCTTTCTTAAATTTTATGTTTTAAAAATAAGGAAGTCGGGGTCACCACTTTGTGAATTGTATTTCCAAATTCTGTTTGCTTGTGAAACTGTCTTAGAAGGGCAGCTGTCTTAGAAGAAGCCCTCTTTTGCTGCTGGATTCTGGAGCATGCATTTCAGTATCAACCCATTGCTGAAATGTAAAATAATCCCCCAAACCAAGTAAAAGTTAAGAGAAGGCTGGTGGGTTAAAGTTGAGGAAGCCTCTGATTTGTATGAAAAAGGAATCCAGATAGGAGAAATGGTTTACGAAACGATTATAATTACTTTTGTGACCCTGAAGTTCCATTTCAGAGTAGATTTCTCTAGCACAGAAAGTAAATCCTGGCTTTTGGCCTCGAGAATAATGGGACCAGGTTTTACAGCAAACAGTAATTCTCTGCTGTTCTTTGGAAGCCATTGTTTTTTTAATGTTACAATGAGGAGTTGTTTAAAAGCTGTTTATTAAGCCCATAAATAAGATGTCATTTGGTAATTAAGTGCAGTTATGTTGCAAATGCGTTCACTATTCCACTCAGTAGAAAACACCAATGCAATTAGGAGAAAGAGCTGAAAGGTTGGACACCTGAGCTCAGAATCACATACTCTCAGGACTCACGTTGTGCTACCAGGGGACATCTGGGTGTGGGTTTTCTTTTTGTATTATGGCTTTGATATATGAATCAGTCAGGACTTTTGTTTCTAAAGATATTTGTATACCTTACAAATCATTGATGCTGCCGTTGAATCTGCTGATCAGAGAACCAAGAGGAATCATGTGTGTGTGTGTGTGTGTGTGTGTGTGTGTGTAAGCACATGAGTATACTGATATGATATACAGTTGTATTAATGAAAAGAGTTAATGAAACCCTAACTATCAGCTTGAGGCTGTAGATGTATAGATATAATGGGTTTGGGTAAATTGGGGTTATTTTAGGGCATTCAACACATTACCCTTGACATGACTATTTGGACAGGGAGGGTCCTTTTTGTCCACCTTAGAAAGGGGACACACTGCTATGGGATTCTCCAGCATCTCAACCTGAAGTAATGTGTTTAAGCATGGAGCTATGAATAGCACTTGCAAGGTCCTGTATATAGGCGTGACTGACCAGGGCTGAGTAGAGGGTCATGTATGGCAGTGGCAGCCCCTAGGAACACTCTTTCCAGAAATGCTGTGAAGAGCAGCCCTGGCCTTATTGCTCTCAGCAATTTCCATCTGTTTCCATCTATATGCATTCTTTGCTCTCCCTTTTTTTCTAAGTTACCACTTCCTTTCTCCTGCATTTTACTACCTTTTATTTTCATTCCAGTTCAGACACCTCACTTGACACAGCTACATTAATCCCCCATAGGAGGTCTCAGACAATCTCATTAGGACATATGAAGGTAATTTTAGAAGAAAGAGGACCACAATGTTTTTATGTGCTTAGTGTGGTCATGATATGGTCTAAAACATCTGTTTAATTTGTTTATCTGTTGTTCCTACTAACCCTGGAGGTAGGTATATGGATTACCTGCATTTTACCTGTGGAATGGGGTCATTTCTAACCAGGCATATGCACAGTACTCCTAGGTTTCCTCCCCATTTGGTTTTATTTCGTGTGCATGCGTGCATGCGTGCATGCGTGCATGTGTGTGTGTGTGTAGGCCAGGGGCCAACACTGGGTGTCTATCTACTGCCCTCCACCTTAGGATTTGAAACAGGGTCACTCAACCTGGTGGTCACTGCCTTGACTGACTGGACAGTGAGCTCAGAGGATCTGCCTGCCTCTGCAGTGGGTTACAGGCAAGTACAGCCACGCCTAGCTTTTTAGGTGGGTGCAGGGGATCTGAACCCAGGTCGTCTTGCTTATACAGCAAGCACTTTACCCACCCCTTCTCCCCAGGTCCTAGGGAAACATTTTCAATAGGGCTGAAGACAGGCTCCTCCGGGGTGTGTGGGGACCTCTCTTCGCGCCAGTATGAGTAGAGCACAAGGTTCACATAGCGGCTTCCTTCCGTGCTCTTTGGTCTGCACTGTGTTTTGCTCCCGCGTCTCCAGAGGGAGAGGCTGATAGGAGTTATGAGACAGTTCAGCTGAGCACGTGCTCCTTGGGAAACTGAGGAAGGATGATAACATTAGCAGCAGACAAGAGTGGCAGAGAAAGGGTTGGTGTGGTGACAGTTGCCGACCAAGGCGACCTCACCATCTTCAACTCCAGGTGAAACTGCTGAGGAGGGTTGGTAAGTTGATGAGTTCGTGGAAGATCTCCCTGACTTTAGCCTTTAGTTCCTCAGCTTGTCACAGGGTCAGCTCTGTGCCCTAGAGGAGGTCAGGCAGATGTCCCAGTGAAGCCCGTGGCACACATCCGGTGCACAGAAATGTTAGTGATGTTTGTAAAACTGACAACAGACTCGTGGAACGGGTGGATCCATGCTCTCCTAAGTCCTGCTGTAAAAGACTCATTTACGTTCTGTTTTCAATGTGCAGAGACACGAGTGTGCTATTGAATGACACCTCTAATTGCTGTTTTCTCCTAATAACAAAATGCTGCTATGAATAGCTAGAGATTAAGCAACTAAGATGATTCGTACACCCTCTGCTTGTTACCTCATCTTCACAAAAAGAAATAATACACGGCTCCTAAGACTTTATTATCTGTTACATAGACTCATAAAAATCTAGAGCGTGTGTCCTTACTAGGCTCTACAGAGCCACTGTCATCCACAGCCCATCACAATCTCATTTGTTGTTACTGGGAGGCTTAGGAAAGGTGATGGGGGACTCCATGCCTACATGAGGAAATTCAGGTCTGTACAGCGAAAATGAGACTGCGCTGCAGACACGTTGCATAATCAAATTTAATTACTCCAGCTAAATTTTTATCTCTTGCACTGTTCTTTGATGTGGCCACATTCCTAGCAGAGCTACTGGGCTGACTCTCGGGCTGAAATAAGACATGTGAGTGGAGCAGTAATGGGCTTGCTTTTAATGTGAAAAGAGATCGGAACTGTATTAAATTACACGATAATGGGAAAAATAAAGCAAAAGATAAAAGGACAACAACGTTGTGGCGTGGTTAAGTCTGGATTGCAGAGCGTGGTCCGGCAACTTACCCACTTACTAACTCTTGGTTTCCTTTGAAACCTTCCTCTTAATTGTAAGTATGACGTTCTTTAGTGGCTCCGACCTGAGACATCAGTGCTAAGACTGGATCCTAGCTGGAAGAAGGAGGGTACTTAGAGGCACCCCACTCCAGCCATTGCAGTACCAAGGGGACACCTCAGGCCACCACCCAGGAAGCCCTCCTTGAAGCTCAATCACCCCTGAGTTGGCGACCACTTGCCATGCAAAGGGGAAGGCCCCTTTGTAGCCCCAAGGGGCTGGACCTGTCCCCAGCTCTGCTGGGATTCTTCCAAGAATAGTGGTGTGCACTCTGACGGTAGCCCTTCATGTCCCAGTGCCTGAGCCTTGACACTTTGGCCCCTTCCTCGTCCTTCATTTCTGTGTCTGAGCTGGTCTGGACAGTTGAACTCTGGAGCTGACACGGGGCATTCTGTGCCGTGCCTTAGAGCGGTTACTTGGCCAAGTTCTGCTAGTCACTTCTATTTCCTCACAGTCATGAGAGGAGCGGCTGGGATGGACAGAGGGTGAACCACTTCTGCCCGCTGTCTCTGGGGTTCACGGGCATGTGGTTAGGGCTCTGCCTCGTCTCCCCAAGAACTCTAGGTGAGAATGATCAAGCTAGGATTATTAGCCTTGTCAGTGTAAGAGAAGAGTCTACGGAGAGACAGGGGGCAGGTAGGGTCAGAGTGACAGTGGCCCAGTGGGGACTGACACTTGAAAGTCAAAGATGCCTCCTGATGAAAGCCACTTCCCCTTCCTGTCTGAGCATCGGCTGGTGGGGACATCCAATTACTCAAGAAGGGGCCTGAGTGTCGAGGCTCAGTTGACTTCAGCCACCATACCAAGTCAGCTCAGAGAGGTTCCAGCCTGGGGTCAGAATGCGGGAAGAACTCACAGTGATGTTCTAGGAGTATTGGGCAGCCCATGATTACCAAAGCAGATGCTTCTCAGGTTCCTGAGTTCAAGTACAAAAGAGACTGGGACAAAGGTCAGTGAGGAAGACGGGTGGGAAGGAAGCTTTCCGCAGTGTGCCGCCAGACGGTCTGGTAGGTGGAGGGTAGAGGTGCCCAGTGGTGCCCAGCTGTGTGGAGGTGCCCAGTGGACCCCAGCTGTGTGGAGGTGCCCAGTGGTCCCTGGCTGTGTGGAGGTGCCCAGTGGTGCCTAGCTGTGTCACTCATGGAGCAGAATCTAGGGGAAGCACTGAGGCATGGTGATCTAGTCAGGCCTCTCTGTCCAGGACCCTAAACTGTAGAGAGTTGGGGATGAGAAAGCTGCCTCCACAGCTTACCTTTCTGGTAACATGTGACATTAAACAATGATTTCATGATTAATTCATTAGTTCTGTACATTACTTCACCAGTCAGTGTTACTAATTAAATATCAGATGTTAGTTTTCAAATGTTTTAAGCTAAACCAAAATGCTCCACTATAATTGATCTACAGCTGTATTTTTCCGTGTGTGTGTGTGTGTGTGTGTGTGTGTGTGTGTGTGTGTGTGTGTGTATTATATAGGTATATGGATGCTTGTTCATGTGTGGGTATGAGTACACATGTATATAAGGGTTATGTGCACATGTGTGCACATGCATGTAGTTGTTAAGTGACAGCATCAGGTGTGGTTCCTCAGGTGTGTGGTTCCACCATTTTTTTTTTAAAGTGTCCCTCAGTGGAACCGCGACTCTGCTTTCCCAAAGTTGGGATGACAAGCACATGCCCGCACTGTGCCCTGCTTCGGTGTGGGTGTTAGAGTCTGAACAGGGGTTCTTGTGCAATTAAGCAGTTCACTGACTGAACTATCTTCTCCACCCCTGGTTTTTTAAGATCTCATAGTCTTCTCGTTGAGAGCCTCAGTGCATCTACCAGATGTTAGGTACCTGTTGCTGCCGATGCTCACATGGGGAAAACAACGTGTCTTAGCATCCCCAAACCCCGAGGAGTCACCGTAATCTAAACTATGTGGCTGTTCACTCAGTTCAGGAGCTGGCTGCTGGGAGAATGACTCCTGTATCTCTGTCACACCCCAGTGCTCCACCAGGCACTAAATCCCATTTCTGTTTTGTTGACAGACCAACAGTACTCATGGTCTCCAACGCAGCACTTCAATGAGGAGAGGTACTCACCCGCACCCAGGAACATGAAAGGGTTAACTGGAAGCCGGAACCAGCCTCAGATATGTGCGGGCCATACCTGCGGCCTGTCACCCCCAGATGACTGCGAGCACCCCCACGATCACATGCACCATGGGCCGGATGTACGGCAACCCTACCTTCTCAGCCCAGCTGAGAGCTGCCCGATGGACCACCACCGCTGCTCACCCAGGAGCTCCGTCCACTCAGAGTGTATGATGATGCCGGTAATGTTGGGCGACCACGTGTCCAGTAGCACCTTCCCCAGGATGCACTACAGTTCTCACTATGACACCAGGGATGACTGTGCCATGTCCCACACAAACACGAAGGTAAATCGCATCCCCGCCAACCTTTTGGACCAGTTTGAGAAACAGCTACCCCTGCACCGGGATGGATTCCACACCCTGCAGTACCAGAGGGCCTCGGCTGCCACCGAGCAGAGGAATGAGAGCCCAGGCAGAATCCGGCATCTGGTCCACTCTGTCCAGAAGCTCTTCACCAAGTCTCACTCTCTGGAGGGGTCATCCAAGAGCAACATCAACGGGACCAAGAGCGACAGTCGGGTGGAGGACCACCACCACGGTCACCACTCTAAACACAGCAAAAGGAGCAAAAGCAAGGAGCGGAAGCCAGAGAGCAAGCACAAGTCCGGCGTGAGCAGCTGGTGGAGTTCTGACGACAACCTGGACAGTGACAGCACATATCGGACACCCAGCGTGGCCACCCGCCACCACATGGACCACATCTCTCACTGCTACCCCGAGGCGCTGCAGAGCCCCTTCGGGGACCTCTCGCTAAAGACTTCCAAAAGCAACAGTGACGTTAAGTGCTCAGCCTGTGAAGGCTTGGCCCTGACGCCAGACACCAGGTACATGAAGCGTAGCTCTTGGTCCACTCTCACGGTGAGCCAGGCCAAGGAGGCCTACCGCAAGAGCTCCCTGAACTTGGACAAGCCCCTGGTCCACCCAGAGATCAAGCCTTCGCTACGGCCATGCCACTACCTCCAGGTAAGGCCCGGGTGACTGTGTCCTTGTGCAGAAGGTTTTAGCCATGGCTGCCATTTGTAGTTGACAAAAAAGGATCGTATCAACGCGTGGCCTACAAAGTGAAGTTTGAAGGCATGTCTGCCTTTTAGGATTCCAAAGTAAGCCAGTGTGCTTGCTTTCCATCCCTCTGTGCTGTAGCTAGAACTCTCCAAGTCCACATGAACCCCAGAGACAGGAGGCAGAACTGGTTCTCCCTTCAAAAATGTTATTGCTGAGACGCAATATTGTTACATCCACATCTTATTTGGTACACATGCCGCAAGCATGGTGATCCTCAGTGTCGGTCACTTTTATGGGAACTAGACAGCTTTTCCCCCTAGTTGTTTGGAACTAGAAGTTATTATAACTAGTAATTACCCTGCTAAAAGTTCTGGTTGTTTTTAGAGACTAAATCTCACATTGTGATTGATACAAGCGGGCCTTTAACTCAGTATGTAAACCAAGCTGGCTTTGAACTCTCAGCAATCCTCCTGCCTCAGCCTGGTTGGGATTATAAGTGTTCCACTATGTCTGGCTTAACCTGCCATAACTTTTAAAGTTTTTATTAGCATATATGAATTTTACATAATAATGGGTCTCATGACATTTTCCTACATGTACGTAATACTTTGATCATGCTCACATCCCCCCCCCCATACTCTTGTGGATTGTCTGGTAATTCCTGAGTATATAATGCAAGGCTAACTGCAGTCTTCATGCTATACAATGGATTTCTTGGATGAACTCTTCTGGTGTAACTGAAATCAAGCATCCTTCTAACCATACCCCCAACTCCTGCTCCAGCCCCTGGTAATCACCCTTTATTCCCTGATTCTATGCACCCCAGATCTTGAGCTTCCGTATGAGGGAGCCTGGGCGGAGTGTGTCTTTCTGAGTCTAGTTGGTTTCACTAAGTGTACTGTGTTCCATGCTTGTGCCTGTTGTGAATGGCAGGGACTCCTCTCTCCCTCGGGGCTGAACAGCATCTCATGCTATGTGTGCATCCCTTCCCCAAGCCACTCACTGATGCGCATCAGGTTGACCCCCTGCCTTGGCTTCTGTGAACAGAGCCACAATGTGATTGACAAGAAATGGTCGTGGGTGACTTTGGGATGTCCCTGGAAACATCACTCCAATGTGACAACCCATCCATCCCTTGGTGCCAGGGACTTAGCAGAACAACACAAATATCCTGAACACATAGATGCTGGAGCCCATAGGTCTTCCATTTGCACAAGATCACTCCTGTCATGTGACAACAGCATCCCCAAGCTGTGTGGCGTGTGGTGATGACAGGAAGTTTTGTCTGTGGTGAGGGTAACTGTCCTCAATGGTGTGGGTGAGCTGGAGTCACCCAAGACAAAAACACATGACAGACAGTGCTGGCGGGATCCAGAGCACTGTGCAGTTCTGCATTTTATGTAATTGCCCTCTCTGTCTCCTGATAGTTCTCTCACCAGGAACAGAAGAGGCCTTAGCCTCCAAAGACACAGCTGCTCCTGAGGAAGCCTCTGCAGCTCCTACCAGCCGGTGGCATTAACACAACCTCAGCACTTCAGGCTTCCTCAAAGATATATAGTATATATCCAATTCACAAATCTCAAATCCCTACCCTGTAAGAACCAAGGCTTGGCCTGGCCGTGGGCTGGCTTAGAAACACCCTCCTAGATCCTGAGTAATGGCACTAATCATCGGCTGCGTCATCAAGTGGCCAATTAACAAAACAGATGAACAACTGTGAATCTTTCTGGGAGTCAGGTGGCAGAGGCTTCCAGCAGCGCCAGCTCCTCCTGGTATATTGTCCAAGGCTCACTGGTTCTGTTTTGAAAAGAGATGCTAACCAAATTGCTTGTATAGACAGATTTATTCAAAGAGACAAATTGGTAGTTAGATAAAGTATTATTTTTATAGCAGTAGAAAAGGCTTAAATTTTGCTTGTAGTTGGCAAACCTTAATGACATCCAAATGTAAAATGTTCTCTCTGCTTATCTGAGGGAACACAGTGAGTAAAATTGGGGCTCACTCTGGTTCTTTCACTCTTGTACAAGCAAAAATCTGGTCTTTTTTCTTCCTCTTCTTTGTGCCTAGGAACTCTCTACTGCAGTGTTCCCTGAGCACGAGGCGGGGCTGTAACTGTGGCATTTCGACCCACTCCAGTCCTGAGCTCTCTGCTCCGCACGCCACCCTCACCTGCTCATCACCCCCCAGCCCTGGGTTTACCGTCCCTGCTGTTGCGCATGCTCTTTCCCGCCCTCCAGGCATCCTGTTCAGTGCTGCGCATGCTCTTTCCCGCCCTCCAGTCACCCTGTTCAGTGCTGCGCATGCTCTCTCCACCCTCCAATCACCCTGTCCCGTGCTTCTGTGTGTGGAATGTCAGTCGTATCCAAAGATGGAGTGTAACATCACCTTCTACTTTCCACCCCGCCCCCCTTAAACTCTGGTGGTTTTGCTTTCTCTACACCATACCCCTTCCCTACCAGGTGAGGTAGAAAGGGGTCCCACAGACGAAATCATTGCAGCTGTAACGATCCCATAGTCTTGTCTCTGGAAAGTCCAGGCTACAGGACTGGGAAGACTGCTCAGTGGGCAAAGTACTTCCTGCAGATATCTGAGGACCAGAGTTCAGATCTCCAGCACCCATGAGCATGATGGACTGCTAATAATCCCAGCACTCAGAAGACAGAGCTCAGGGATCCCCAAAGTCAGCGGGCTAGGCAGACTAGTCAAAAGAGCAAGTTCTGGGTTCCGATATATGATGTGGAGAGTAACTGAAGGAGACACCTGACATCGAATTCTGGCCTCCTCATGCATGCGCACACACGTGCAAGTACGCATACATGAAAGCACTCACGATCACGTATGTACATATAAAAAGAAGATGCACGCGGGAAGATACAGGCTCCCGCTTAGGTAGAACATCTCTACTGTGTGGCCGGCCACTGAAATGCAGAACCTTGCCACGCTGTCGGACACATGTCAGTCATTCCTCAGGCCTTATCAAGGGCTCACTTCTCTCCAGTGACTCCTGAGTTGGGAGCCACACAAGGGACCTCGGTCCTGAGACAGATCTGTTGTCTGCACCCTGTGATCTGCATAGTGCCCTCTGCCTCTCTCTTCTCTCCTTCACTCTGGGACTTCTTTTTAAATCCTTGGGTTTGGAACCAGTCTTTGTTCCGCCAGCCCCTGTGACCTGTGACGCCTCTCTGTCCTCCAGCTTCCACAGGCCCGGAGCTAGCCACCAGCTTGTGGACTTCCCTAACTCAGTGGCTTCTCGCTGTGCATGTGTGTTGAGCACTCGGTATTGTAATCAGTCATTTCTCAGCCCGCCTCTCCAAGCCCCGAGGGTAAAAGCCACGTCAGCCCCTCCCCCTCCCCCCCTGGATCTGCCTGCTTTTTTGCCTATATCTAGACACCAATTGGGAGAGCTGGCCAAACAGTCAGTGACAGGTCCAGCTGTTACCTTACCAAAACGTAGTTTGCAAACGTCGGCAGTTCATGTCCCTTCACAGTAGCATGCAAAGCACAAATAGGTTGGCATGGTGCTGTGAAGGGATGAGATTCAATAGAAAGCAGCGTTGAAAGTGAAGTTCCCCTGGTGCTCCATAAAACTATAGCAGGGGACAGCTGAAAAGGAGAGGACAGAGTTGTAGAACCCTACCTACAAGCCCCAACAGTCTCAAGTCCTCTGTTCAACCTCCATCCGTCCCTCAGTGGCTCCTGGTGGCCATGGCTGGGCCTTGGTAAGCATGGCACCTGCAGGGGACACAGACCTATCTCTTCCCACTGTTCATATGGACAACCATGGTCTAAATAGTAAACCTGTAGGGTGGGAGGTTTAAGGACCCTTGAAGGAAATTATGGCTTTCACAGGGCCCTCTTCCCCCGGCCCCAAGTACCTCATCTACGAAGAAACTTCCCTCACACACCGTCCATCCGTTTTCACCTCTCCACGAAGTCCTTCCTTCTCCCCTTCCTTTCTGTCCTCTGTCTGTCATGCCATGTCACTTGTGGGAAGATTTATGAAGTACACACAGCTCCTCCGGCAGCGTTTGTCCCCAGACCCAGCTAAATTGATGTCTGGGTGCATTCAAAGGTGTCCTCACAGGGCTGTCCCTCACGCTGGAGGCACTGAACTTTCCAGTGGAAAGGTCCCGGCTCTAGGCCTCACAAGCCCAGGCTTCATTCCACAACCAGCATTGGGAATTAAAGAAAAATTAAAGGAATGTGCCCATGGTGCTTTGTAAGGACATGGTCTAAAAGGACCAGAAGTCCGTGCCCAGGGGCAGCATTCTTTTTTTTTTTCTCACCCCAAACTAGAGATTTGCAGTTGAATAAAAGGACACCTCTCTGTACCCACCTTTGGCTTGTATGGAATATGTACTTAACATTCAAGGAAGACTCTTGTTTGTAAGTAGGTCAAAACACAGCAAATAGAACTGACGGGGAATTCTGGCCCATGTTCTTCTCTGAAAAGGCTTTTGTTCTTGTATTTTCTGCCTCAGCAGACAAACTGTCTTAAGGCCAAACTTGGAATAATGTGGCAGGCATGTGGGCCAGTGATTCACTACATCCTGTTCAGGGGCCAAGCGGTTCCCTGTGTCCTGAGGAGGAGACACTGGCCTTGGAGAGGACCTGGTACCAGTCAAGGAGGTCACAATTGCTCTGCCCTGTGGGAAATACTTTCTTCCCTCAACCCTTATGAGCACAACACCCCTGCCTCTACCATGCCGCCCATCACCTCCCTCTTTGGCCCCCATATTGTCTCTGGCTTGGCTGTCTCCTCACCTGTAATCTGTAACCATGTGACTCTGGTTTCTTTGGCCCCTCCAAGTGAAGAAAAGCCCTAGTGGTTTCTGTTTCACTGTGTTTGTAGCCGGTATGTTTTGGTTTTGTGTTTTGTTTTGTTTTGTTTTGTTTTGTTGTTTTACCAAATGAGACTCCTAAGTTTTAAAAGCTCGAGAGATGATGGATGGGACAAGGCTGGGGAGCCGTTCGTTCCCTTTGAGCAGTTGGGAGCGTTCTGCTTCTACCCATGGTTCAGTGTTCTCTACTCTCAGGTCTTCACAGCCTGCTGCCCTCCCGAGCTCTTTCCCCTCCATCTACACACTGAAAAGGGCCTTAGCCCCTCTTAAGCTCCTTCCCTTCAAGGGCCCAGGATGAATACACAGTTGGGAGATTGTCTCCACTTATCATAAAAAAAAAAAAATACAGCTTAAAAACCCCATTCTCCCCAGTTACTGTGCTCATCCCAGCAGCATTTATATTTACATTCACATTCACATTTACATTTACATTTGCTTCAGTCAACATATCAGGAAGCACACGGCCCTGGCCATTGGCTTCCACAGAGCCCTGAAGTGAACTCAAGACCGTTGACAGCTCTGAGCGTCCCGGCAGAGGCCCTACACGGTCACATCATGTCTCCTTGCTTGTTACCTTCACAGAACCTCTCCTGTATCCTTTTTTTTCCCTTTCATCTTGTTTTGCCCTCTTTAACTGACAGGCAGTTGCTGTATGTTTATGGGGAATGGTATGACACGTCAACACATATAAATAGACAGGGTTCAAATCAAGGCGTAGATCATCTCCATGTCTGCGTCACCTCGTGTTCATAGCCTTCAGGTTCCTTTTACCTGGCTCCTCCTAAGGATCAGAGGCTGATGTAAGCCATGGGCATTCGCTGTGCTCTGCAGAGCACTAGCCCTTGCTTCTTCTGCACCAAACCTGTTGCCTATCCTCCCTCTTCCCCTTCATCTCCCTTCCCAGATTTCATTAATCACTGCTCAACTGTCTTCATCTTGGACATCCATTTTTTTTATCTTCAACAAATGAGTGAGATATGTGGTGTGCATCTCTCTTTTCCTGGCTTGTTTTATTTACCATAATATACTTCATATTGTTGCAAATGGGAAGATTGCCTCATTTTTTGGCTAACAGTGTTCCACTGTATCTATTTATGTGTATATCAGTGGATATTACCTATATTAATATATCATATTTTGTTTATCTATAAGTTAACGGTCACCTCTATTGATTCCACACTCTTGGAACAGGCTGCAGTAAACATGGTTTTATAGGTAGCCCTTTAACATACGATTTCATTCTCTTTGGATATATACCGGTAATGTGATTGCTTTATAAGTGCCGGTTTACATTCCCACCAACAGTGAGCAATGACCATTGCCCTTCTGTTCCCTTGGCCAAATTTGTGGTTTTGTTTACCTTTGGTAAAATGCAGGCAGGGTAGGCTGGCATCTCACATTTGTTTTAATTTGCATTTCCCTGATGATTAGCCATTGATCACTTTTTCATAGACTTGTTGACTATCCTCTATGGGAACTGCTCTGTTAATTTCTCCAACTTTTAATAGGATTATTGGGGAGGGTGTTGTTGAATTGTTTGAGTTATTTGTGTATTTTGGAATGTATCACTGTGCATGATACTGCATGGCTGTAATCCAAGATCTTAAAAGGTGGAAGCAGGAGGATTAGAGGTTCAAGGCCAGCCTTAGCTGCATAGTGACTTCCAAGCTCTGTCTCAGAAAGGAAGGAAGGGAGAGATGAAGGAAGGGAGGGAGGGAAGGAAGGAAGGAAGGAAAATATTCTCCTATTAGAAAGGAGACCCATTCGATTGGCTTATGTGATGGGGGCTGGGTAGTCCAACAATGGCTGTCTGTACACCCGAGAAGCTGAGGACATATTAGCTGATGGGTTCACAGAGCTGGATGCCTCCACAGTTCCAACCTGGTGATGAGAATCTTCAGGATTCCTAAAGAGTTGCTTGGAAGGCTGTAGGAGCTGAAGCCTAATGCCAACTGAGGACAATAATGGCAGTGACAGCAACAGACGGCAGAGTCGAAGCACTCACCACCAAGAAGTGAAGGTGGTCGGGCAAGCAGCACCGCTTGAGTCTAGTCTCTGTGCCTGGGGCACCACTAGAAGATGCTACCCACTCTGAGGGATTGTGTTCTCAGCTTAGGTAATCCTTCCTGAAAATGCCCTCATGGATCTGCCCACAGGTGTGTCTCTCTGTTGATTCCAGATTTCATCAAGTTGAACATCAATATTAACCATCACAGATGGAGAGCTTACAGCTAGTGTGTGGGTTGCTCTTATTCTCCATTGATTGCTTCCTTTGCAGCTCTGAAACTTCTTAGTGTCACATAATCTCATCTGCTGTTATTGCTCTTATTTCTAGTGTCTGTGAGTCATATACAAACCATCTCTCACACTGACACCTGAAGTTACCCCTGTGTTTTCTTCTAGTTTAAGAGTTGCTCCTGGATTCAGAGTTTCAAATCTTACATTTAGGTCTTTGATCTATTTTGAGTGTATTTTAAGGGTTAAAGACAGGGGTCTAGCTTTGTTCTTCTGCAAGGGGCTATCCAGTTCCCCAGGTACCACTGGTTGTTGATTCTACCATTTTTCTGGTATATGTTATTTGCACCTGTGCCAAAAATCAATAGGCTCCCAGTCTGTATTTCTCATTTTCCTATTCTGTCCCATTGATTTCTGTGTCAGTTTTTATGAGTTTACCATACTGTTTTGATTGCTGTAGTTCTGTAGTATATATGATATTTCTGGCATTGCTCATTCACACAATAACTGCCTTTACTATCCAGTAACTTTTGTAATTTAGGAATTTTTTTCTATTTTAATGAGTAATACATGGATATTCTGGGGATGGTTACAGTAAATCTATTAATTGCTTTGGGTTGTATATTTTGGGGTCATATATATGTTTTAATAATATTAATTGTTCTAACCCATTAACATGGGAGGTCATTCCATTTGTGTGAATGTCTATACCTATACATTGCTGGGGAGAGGGGAGAGAATGAGAGAGGGATCTCCAAATTCCTTCATTGGCCTTTTACAATTTTCATTATAGAAGATACTCATTTCCTCATTAAATTTATTCCTAGATATTTTATCTTCTTGTAGATGCTATGAATAAGATCACTTTCTTGGCTTCATTATTAGTGAGGTTGTATTGATTTGTAACAGTGTTACTGATTTTTGCATGTTGGCTTTGTATTCTGCAGCTTTACAGAGTTCATTTGTCAGTGTTCACAGGATTTCGGTGGATTCTTGAGCTTTTTCTACATGGAGAAGGGGGGATAATTTTACTTTTCCTGGTTTCTTTCACACCTTTCATTCATTTCTCTGATATAATTGTTCTAAGACCTCCAGTACTATATGTTGTACTGAATGAGAACAGTCTCAATAGATACCCTTCTTGAAACATTTTCAACATTTCCCCGACCCTTCTCCATAGGATGTTGGCTATGGCTTTGTCATACATAGTCTTTACTATGTTCAGGCATGTCCCCTCTATACTTGATTTGTTGAGGTTTATCATGAAGAGACCTAGAAGTTGTGTTTATTGGGCTCGTCAGTCACGTGGTTTTCTTCCTGCCTTCTGTTGATGTAGTGGATTATTGGTCTGTGTATGTTAAACCATCCTTGTATTCTTGATATAAATGTCTCTTGACTGCACTAAATGAGCTTTTGAGGTTCATTTGGATTTGGTTATTATTATGTTGAGAATGTTTCCACGTGTTTTTATCAGGGATGTTGACCTTGGTTGTCTGTTTGTTTGTGCTCTGTCTGGCTTGGCTCTGTCTGGCTTGGCTTCACAAAATGAATGGAGTTTCCTGTCTTTCCATTTTGTGATTATTTTGAGAAGCGTTCACATTTGTTCTTTATAAGTTTGGTAAAATTCAGCACTGAATCCATCTGGTCCTGGATCGAGTTTTTTTTCTTGTTGCTTTGGTTGGTTGGTTGGTTGGTTTCGTTTTTCTGTGTTTGAGGATGTTTTACTGCTGATTTGGTCTTTTTTTTTTCTTTCTTGTTTTTGGTTATTAAAGTCTCCTATGCCCTTGTGGTTCAGTGTTGGTAGATCATATGTATTAAGAAATTCATCCACATCCCATAAGCTTCACAATTTGTCAGGAATACAGTTTGTCAGTTTTTTTTATAAAGCTCCTTTGTGTTTCTGGGATACCGGTTGTAATGTGTTCTTTTTTCATCTTTGATTTTATTTTCATCTTCTCTCCTTTTATTCTTAATAAGCTTAACTAAAAATAGCATTAAACTATAAGGATAGCTTATTCATCACAGATGCCAGGAGAAGTGGATTGGCTCAGCACAGAGTGCCACACCAGGGGAGTCAGGGGAAGTGGGAGTGCTCACATGAGCCTTGTGATCCCATGGGAAGGAGTGGCAAGGCAGGTCGTGTGAGGAGAGGACAGTTCAGTTTGGGCACTAAGCTCTGTTCCTGAGTGTCTGCAGCAGAGGGGCAGTGACCTCAGGGTGGGGCCCACAGAAGAGATTGGGGTGGACACTCTGGTTTTATGAAGTCGCTGTAAAAATTGAGCTTGAAAGTTACTATCTCTTGGCTCTGACAAGCCCTGAATAAGGCTGTGTTTCCATGGCTATCAAAACCACGGAAGTCAAACCATCATAAATACTGAAAGCAAACAGATCTAACACACAAGGGCATGGTGGCATCCCTAGGGAGGAAGTCAGGTGACATGTAAAGAAGACAGGGAAGCCCCAAAGCAATGAGTTACCTTGAGCAAAGTGTCCCCACATGGCCTCGAAAGAAAAAGCTGGGGCATGAGCACCATCATTTTAACCTTGACTCAGAGATATGGGGATCGTATCAAAGATTCTTCCTGGACATTCTCCATGGAGTCCTAGGAAATAGGTCCCCTCTGTAGCTTAATAAGTGAAGAGGATGTGAACACTGCCTCCAACTTATCCTTGACTCAGAAATGTGGAACCCATGTCAATTGTCTTCCTGCCTATTCTCCATAGAGCCCACCCTAGGTACCCAGCCCAGGCTACCTAAGGCCCACTTTTCTCATGAAGAACAGATGTGAGATCTCAGCTTGTGTCCTCAGTCATTGCTGACCTCTTGTCACAAGAGACTGTTGACCTACAATTTTCCCACAAGTTCTTCTCTTTTGTCTCTCTGACCCCAGGTACCACACCAGCTGCTTTGAGGCCTCCAACACTAGGCAAGAGTTGATTGATGTTGAGCACACAAACCCTCTCAGCATTGGCCTGCTATGGAGCTGCATTTACTGTCTCAAGAATAGTTTCAACCCACACAGGCTCCAGTGGGCCTCATTTCATGTGTAATGATGCCCAAAGAATGACTTTCCAAAACAGCACTTGAAGAGAGACAGATAAAAACAAAGAGGAAAAGACAGACAGACAGACAGACAGACAGACAGAGAGCTCCTAGGGAACAGAAGGAACATTTAGCCGAGAGATAATGACTCAAAATGACTTTTGAGCAAGAAGATGATGCCCAGGTCCTGGAGGGATGAATTCTGCATGCACTTAAGTTCCAGTGTATTTATGAAGATGAGACTTGCTTGTTCACACCATGGTGTAGAAAGAAACACAGACATGGGTCTGAGGCTGGCCTTCATAGATAATCTTTCTCCACATAATTTCTTAGTGTCCATGGGTACCAAAGGTCTCCTTTCCAGCCCTAGATGCCCTACATTCTGCCATATATATATATATATATATATATATATATATATATATATATAATCTTATAGCTCTCAGCATCAGCCAAAACTCACTAGCACAAACCAGCTCTCCACTTCTCAGCTTGGCTAGGAAGATCTTGGCCTTGGAAGTCTTTTCACAAGCAGGAGCTCTGCACAGTTTCCTTGCATCCTGTTCTAGCTTCCTTTGTGTTGTTATAAAAACACTGATAAAAAGTGATGTAGGAGAGGAAAGGGCTTATTGCAGCTTACACTCCCCAGGTCATAGTCAGGGCAAGAATTCCAGACAGGAATCTGAAGGCAGGGCTACTTGCTATTCCGTGCAATATTATCTCCAACCAAGGAACTCACTCACAGCCAAAGAAGTGCAGAAGAAACCACGGAGGAATGTTGCCTGCTGGCTTGTTTGCTTGTTCTCTAATTTGTGCTTAGCCAGCCTTCTTATCCAGCCTAGAACTACCTGCCCAAGGAATGGTGCTCCCACAGTGGGCTCGACCGACCTTTCTACATTAATTAACAATCCTTCATGGGTGTAGGGTGACTCTTCAAAGTTCTTTTTAATAAAATCAAACCTGTGGCCAGACATTGGGGTGAATGCTGGAAGGTCAGAGAAGCAGAACAAGCCACAGCTAACCTTACCTGGCCAACTTCTCAGCTCCTGTTTCCTCAGACTGGAAGCCTCTGTGTCCTCATATCCGAATGGCTCTCAGCTGAACTGTGCTGCTCAAAACCTAAAAGCTTAACCAGCCAAATGCTTCTAGTTTCTGGTCCTCACACCTTATATACCTTTCTGCTTTCTGCCTCACTCCCTGGGATTAAAGGCTCGCTTTCTGGGATTAAAGGAGTGACTCACTATGCTTGGCTGTATCCTTGAACACATGGATTTCTGCCTCTGGAATGCTAGGAGCAAAGGCATGTGCTACCACTGCCTATCCTCTATGTTTAATATTGTGGCTGTTCTGTCTCTGACCCCAGATAAGTTTATTAGAGTGCACAATATTTTGGGGAACACAATACCACCTCACATAGGCATGCCCACAGAACCACCTGATAAAAGCAATTACTCGATTGAGACTGCCCTTTCAGGTGATGCTAGGCTGTGTCAAGTTGACAGTTAATGCTATCAACACACTTTAGTCTCCTTCTCTGCCCATCTAATTCTTCACAAACTTACCAGACATTCAACATCTCTCTGATGATTCTAAAATGAAGCCCATATAACCTATTGAGATACACATTATTGAGGGGAAGCAGATAGGGCAGGGAAGGAGAGAGGTAAATATGTACGCATGGCCTGATCTCTTGTGTAAAAGAAAGAAAAGTAAAGTAACTTTTAAGTGAAAGTGTTTTAGTATAACCATGTTGGGGCAGAACAAATCTGTGCAGAATGAAGTGTCCTCACGTTTGTTTCTGAGTGAAGGGTCGCAGTAATTGGAGAGCTACAAATTAGACCAACAGAGGAGTGTTGTAATGAGGAATCAGACTCCAGCAAGGCTCTGCCAGCCCTGGGGGAATTTGGAAACGGTAAACAATTCCTGGTAAATTGCCAACTGAGCAGCGTTCTCTCTCCCCTTGATTTACATGGTCGTTATATTCTAGAAAAATAAAATCCATCGCTCATTAAAATTGCCAGCTAGAACAAAAAGCCTGATTTCCACACAAAGCGTAGCAAGGTTCAAGGAAAGCTGACTCAGGTTTGTGCAGGATGTAGGCAGTCATTCCTTGGGTGGGGTTGCCCATGGCTCCCATATAACAAGCATCTTTGGACCCCTGGGTATGTGAATGAACTCCCTGCATGAGTTGAATTTCCTCCGATGGGTCTCCAGAATGACTGGGGACTCCATGGGATGCTTTGCTTAGACCCCTTACCATTCATCTGTCCTCTGTTCACAGCCTGCAGGGCCCAGCTGTCCTGCTCTGTTACTCTCCCCTGTGGCTCATGTACTTGATACTTGTTTAAAACACACACACACACACACACACACACACACACACACAC
>CABHPP010069425.1:0-49007 GCA_902168425.1 Peromyscus attwateri | reverse complement strand
CATCCAACTTGGCCTCTTCAAGAGGTAAATGTTCAACTGTTAGGAATAGAGACATTATCTCGAGTGAAATAGTGTGCAAGATGGCTAGAATGTATAGGTCCAGAAGGACAGAGAGCAAAATTAAAACCATATGTAGCCAACATAGCCATGAACCTGTGGGGTCGAGACTTGTTACAACAATGGAATACTCAGATAAACATCCCTCCAATCTCAGAAACAAATCATAAACTAGTACATGTTTCTGAGAAAAATATTAGAAGATATTATTCTAATGACTGGTTACCAGCCATCCATGTTATTAAAAAACAGGGCACAACAACTGATAATCTTGCAAAAACACCAACAGCTATACCTTTAAAATGGTCCACAGACAAGCCTGTATGGGTTCAGCAATGGCCTTTAACAACAGAGAAACTTCAGGCTTCAGAAGAGCTGGTAGAAGAGCAGTTAAATGCTCAGCATATTGAAAAATCAACCAGCCCTTGGAATTCTCCTGTATTTGTTATTAAAAAGAAATCTGGTAAATGGAGAATGGTAACAGATCTTAGAGCAATTAACAAAGTAATTCAGCCAATGGGCTCTCTACAATCTGGAATTCCTTTGCCTACTTTGTTACCAAAAGGATGGCCTCTCATAGTTATTGATTTAAAAGACTGTTTCTTTTCAATACCCTTACAAGAAAAAGACAGAGAAAGATTTGCTTTCACAGTGCCTACTTATAACAATTCTCAACCGGTTAAAAAATTTCAATGGAGGGTCCTCCCACAGGGAATGTTGAATAGCCCAACTCTGTGCCAATATTTTGTACAACAGCCATTGGAAGTGGTATGTAAAAAATTTCCTAAATCTATAATTTATCATTGTGTGGATGATATTTTACTAGCTGACTCAAATGCAGGTATTTTAGAAAGAATGTTTGAAGAAGTAAAGAAAATTTTGCCTTGCTGGGGATTACAAATTGCTCCTGAAAAGATACAAAGAGGAGATTCTATTAATTATTTAGGATATAAAATAGAGCTACAAAAAATTAGACCCCAAAAAGGTGCAAATTAGGAGAGATCGATTACAGACTCTTAATGACTTTCAAAGATTATTGGGAGACATTTCTCATCTAAGAACTATTGTTGGGGTAAACAATGATGAACTAAATAATTTGTTCAAAACCTTAGAAGGTGACAAGGACTTAAATAGTCCAAGAGAATTATCACCTGAAGCTGAGAAAGAATTGGCCTTGGTAGAAAAGAAAGTACATGAAGGGCACGTAGACCGTATTGATCCAAAGCTGGATTGCATTTTGGTTATTTTACCTTCTAGGCATTCTCCCACAGGAATATTAATGCAGAGGGAAGATATTATATTGGAATGGATATTTTTACCAAATAAACCAAATAAAAAATTAAAAACTTATGTGGAAAAAATCTCTGACTTGATTTGGAAAGGAAAATTGAGACTTCGTCAGTTAGCAGGAATAGACCCAGCAGAAATTGTCGTACCTTTAACTAAGGAGGACATTGAAAAATTATGGATAGAAAGTGAACCTTGGCAAAGAGCTTGCAGTAATTTTTTGGGAGAAATTAACAGCAAATATCCCAAAAGCGATAGAATTGATCTTATAAAGAGAGCTGATTGGATTTTGCCTCAAATTGTACGCTAAAAACCCATATCTGGAGTTCGTACTTTTTATACAGATGCCAACAAACAGGGAAAGGCAGGTTACAAATCCGAAAATTTAAGTAGAGTAGTTCAAAGTCCTTATAATTCAGTTCAAAAATCAGAATTGTATGCTATTCTGTTGGTATTAATGGATTTTTCAGAACCTCTCAACATAGTAACTGACTCTCAGTATGCTGAAAGAGTAGTATTACATATTGAGACTGCAGAATTTATCCCTGATGCTTCAGAATTAACTTCACTATTCATTCAGTTACAAGATACAATAAGGAAAAGGAGTCATCCTTTATATATAACTCACATTCGATCCCATACTGGTCTGCCAGGCCCTCTAGCACAAGGCAATGATGAGATTGATAAATTATTGATAGGAAATGTGCTGGAGGCCTCAGAATTTCATAAAAAACATCATGTCAATAGTAAAGGTTTAAAAAAGGATTTTTCCATAACCTGGCAACAAGCCAAAGAAATAGTAAAGAAATGTCCTACTTGTTCCTTCTACAATCAAACACCATTACCAGCAGGATGTAACCCAAAGGGTACTCAGAGGAATGAAATCTGGCAGATGGATGTGTTTCACTTTGCAGAATTTGGAAAATTGAAATATGTACACCACACCATCAATACTTATTCAGGATTTCAATGGGCAACTGCTTTGAGTTCAGAAAAAAGCTGATTCTGTAATCACTCATTTGCTAGAAGTTATGGCCATTATGGGTATACCTGCACAAATCAAAACTGACAATGCTCCATCATATGTCTCTGTTAAAATGAAACAGTTTTTTGGTTATTACAATATAAAGCATGTTGCAGGTATACCACATAATCCTACAGGTCAAGCAGTTATAGAAAGATCAAACAGAACTCTAAAGGATATGCTAAATAAACAGAAAGGGGTAACAAAAACTCCCAGAAACAGATTACATAATGCTCTATTAACTTTAAATTTTCTCAGTGCCAATGAGAAAGGAACAACAGCTGCAGAGAGACATTGGATAATAGAAAAAACTACAGAATTAAATCAGCCTATATACTTTAAGGATGTGCTGACCTCAGAATGGAAACCAGGATATGTGTTACATTGGGGACGAGGTTTTGCTTATGTTTCTATAGGAGAAGATAAGCTGTGGGTACCATCAAAATTGATAAAGGTTCGATTTGAACAAGAGAGACCTCTTAATTAGAGGAGGTGATAGTTCATCAATTATCCAATTTAAACTAACTTATACCAGTAACACATGCCTTTTCATTTAATCAGATAATAATTTGCCAAAAAGGAACATCCCCAAAAAACCTTGGGGAAAAGTTTTTGTTTTTGTCATTTAGGAGAATGAAGGTTAAGGAATCTGAAGAACATTGGACAAATGGGACAACTGAAGAAAAGGGACAAATTGTTTATCCCAAGAAACAGAGTGAAATGGCGTATGGGTATATCATTTAAAAAATTTTATGTCTTCCTAAATGTTTGCTTCTGCTTTTCTCTAAAGATTTAACACTATTGGTCTTCTAATAGTCCCAGTTCAATTAAAATTTAAAGCTGACTTTGGAGTTGGAGAATGGCTCTCTCCTTATTTAAACTCAAGCATGTTGTTAAAAGGAAAATTCAAAATCCCTGCATCATGCCAGAAGAAAAGAGCCATCTTCTGCTATGGGACAGGAGAAAAGCCAAATTAATTAAGGAACTATTCTATTACTAATCTCAACTCTTTGATTCTATTCTGATCATTTAAACTTTTCTTAAAGTATGAAATTTATATCAAAATTTAAAAGATTAATATAAATATATATACATTTTCAACTTTGTTAAGATATGAATGGTCATATAGAATACTAGCTAATTCTAGAAAGAAAAAAGGTTTCAATTAGCTGCATATATATGTCTTTGTGTTCGAGTCTCTTATCAGTTTTCTGCAGGAATTCATGGCCAGGCCTAACATCAACTGAAGTCTCTAGGAAGAAGATGGGGCCCCACAACAACAACAATTCCACGTGGACAATAATAACATCACTAAGCTGACAAACATCATCTACAGATCAGCTTTGAACTACAAAATGCTCAGAGCAATTTTGAGAAAGCTAGCTGAAATGATCCAGTCTCAAAGACTACTTGAATAAGGATTTGAGATAAACCCTGAACTTTGGCATTATACACAAACTGGATAACGAAGGATATAGTTACCTTTCCTAGAATTTGACAATTAACCTAAAGTTTTTATTTTCAGGATAAAGATACCTTCGCCCATACCCAGCAGGAAGCAATTTTAAGAATATGATGCCCACATTCCCAAAGAGGTGGTGTGGGGTGGGTGGTTTTTTTTGGTCTTTTAATGGGTTATGGGTCTGGGATAATTTTCATTGATTAAGGGGTTGGTTACAAGTTGTTGTCAAGAGTTAGGAAAAGGGCTAAGTAAAGGAGATTAGATTTAAGGTTCTTGTTTAAAAAAAAAAAAGAAAGAAAAATATTAGTTTTAAATACTTTACATTGGATTGGATTGTTTTGTATACAAATTATATATATTGAAATTGATATTGTTAGAAAGTGCTATATGTGTATTTCTAACTGTATTTATACCGTTCATTTAACAATGTAATACAATTTTCTGATCCTTGAATGTTGTTATTACCAACTATTAGAATATAAAGAAATGAAAGTTAGTAGTTAGACATTACAATAGAACTTGTAGTCATATTAGGTATGTTTTTTAGATTGAGCAGATATATTTTAGATAGACAGGTCATCTTCAAACCCTTCAGAGATCTACAGAATATGGTATTTAAAATGTTTTAATAACTTAGAAAATTTTTCTTTTTTGTTATGACTATGAGACATGTCGGCTCCTGCAGTACCAATCTACTTCAGAGAAAATATGGGCATCAGAAAAAAAAAAACAAAAAAACTGCAACTGGAGTTAACTTTCATTGTGGCAAAAGTTAGTCACCGGACAAGAAAGTATTTTTGAATCAACTGCTGACAAACAGGACAGACAGGACATGAAACAAAGGACTACTGATTCTTGCCAAAACAAGTGTGGTTATGGCTTTATCAAAAGGCATCTTCTGAGGCCAGGACAATATGGCACCATCCCTGAAGTGGCCTTTGCAATCTGGAAAAGGTACAGTGCCTTTTTCTTTGAAGGCAGCTGAACAGGCAATGGGACGATGGCTTCTGATGTACAATGGAACAGCAGCTGAAACAGTTATTCTTGAAGAGTAACTAAGCTCAAACCTCTCAATAGTAGAATGGCAATTAATAGAGGGATGTGAAGAAGAACGGGATGCTGAGATGAAGCCACATACACACATAGCCAAGAAGAATGGACAGCTGAATTCAAAAAACATCAACAATTTCCAGAATTTAAAATCCTGAATCATGACATGACACTAGTGGAATTCAGGTATTTCTGGTACATGAACTGCTCTCACCCAATGTGAGGTTGAACTGTTGACTTTGTGTACATCCTACTTCACAAATGAGTCTGTCAGGTATGCTAAGCCTATAGGCTAAAGATGATGCCCCAACACTGCGGAGAAACCTCAGATGACTGTCCAGGCAGCTGGCTGTTTCTGTGAACTCACAATTTTTTGGAAGTTGCTTGCATGTACTTCCTGTTTTTATTTTTGTTAGCTAATATTATTTCCTCCTTGGGTCTCTGAAGGAGTTGAAGATTATTTAGTTATAGTTGAAGATTAATTAGGATAGAAAGTGAATTAGATACAATAGGATAGATAATAGAATTATTTTCTCTGAATTTGTTAAATACAAATAGACTAGACATTGTTTAGGTATTTATTACTTGTATATATTGTATATAGTTATTGTACTTCTGTATATAGTTTTTCTTATGTTAGTTATAAGCGTTTTCCTTTTTTCTTTTTATTAAAATAGAAAAGGGGAAATATGGTGATATTTCTTTTGTACCAAAATGTTATTTGTATGTTAATAAATAAAGTTGCCTGGGGGTCAGAACTATTAGCAAGCCATAGGAAAGCAGGGCAGTGGTGGTGTACGCTTGTGATCATAGCACTTGGTAGACAGAGCTAGGTAAGTCTCTGTGTGTTCAGGGATACAGCCAGCATTAGATACACATGCCTTTAATCTCAATACCAACCATAGAACACCTGGAGGTCTATACAGACAGGCCGTGATGAGGCAGTCCTGTGGTTGGGTTTACAACCAATGAGAAGGCAGAACAGAGACTATATAAAGACTTTAACACAGGAAGTACCGGCTCCTTCGGAGAGGTAGGACCACTGCAGGAGGAAGGGTAAGGTTTTAGCTCTTAGCTCTGACCTCTTGGCTTTCTTCTTTGCATTGGTTCTGTGTTTCTTATTTATAAGACAGTTGGTTACATCTACATGAGATGGCTGTGTTGTAATAAGAAAGGAAATGAAGATACTAAATCATGATCAGACCCCACGTTCAACAAAGGAAAGGACATTAATAACACCTGACTGTATAAGTAACTAATAACTTAGAAGTATGCGTAAAGAGAATTTCGAAACCAATTGATCTTATTTTTACATTTTTTTTATCACAGTGAATGAAGCTAAGGCTGAGTAGTCAATATCACATAATTAACTTGTGATGGATAGATCTGTGATTGAGTTTAAAATTTTTTTCCTTATATCATAATTAAACATTAGCCATCTTAATGAATGATATCTTATACAAGTGTGCTCTTAAGTTTCCTCAAGTAAAATGGAAGTTATTGCACATACGAAAAGACATTTTTCTTTATGCACATATGTGCAGCCAGTCAAAGAGTTTTCATAAGTTACTTTTACTATATTCATCCTGCATTTATCTTCACCGTGAGATATTTTATTTGTTAGTATTCAGTGAACCAAGAGATAATTTACATAACAGACAGAATTAGGAAGAACATTCTGTTTCTCATCATGGAAACACTCCATTTGTCTAATAAAGTGAAACAAGTGCTGTAACACTGGATTTATAAGTTCTGGATTAGTCCCACATAGATACATTGGAATTGTCAGATCAGAAAGAGAGTGTGGATTTGATTGCAACATGAAAGGGAGTATTGTAGCTGTGGCTCCTGCAGATGAAATTCAGGTGGGAAAAGAAGAAGGAACAAAGAAAAAGTTACTAGGGCTTGGCTATTTAACATGAATACATGCATACATTCAAGTTTTAAAAAGGACAAGATACTCAAATGTGCAGCATATATCAAAATTAAAGAGAGATACACAAAATAAAGCACAGGATTTGAGTCTAATGTACAAATTATATAGAAGCCTGGCATACAATTTTGCATAATGTAAAAAGTTGATGAGGAAAGTACCCATTAAGATATCCCATCAATTCATCTAATGGCGTAGGATTATTACCTATGATATATTTTTGAGTGTTTTAATAAGTGTAAATTTACCTCATCCAAATGCCTGCTTTTCTGGTGCTTTCATCAAATACACTGAGAATTATCCAGCACTCTACTCAACTCTGACTTCTTTGTATTTCACATCCTTTGACACTCAACAGCTTTGATTAAAGTGAAGTTAGAGATTTCTTAGCAGAGGAGAGAGTTCACTGCCGTTATCTGTGCTTATTTCTGGCCTTGTGACATACTGGTTACTTGTCTGAAAGAAGGGAAGGAACTGTGCAATGACTGTTCAAACTGGGAAAAAGCCAGTGTTGTATTCTTTCATTTTTGTTTGTTACATTTTGGCCAATGGAAAGACTGTAAGTTGATCAGCGTTTGTGTCAATACAAATGACAAGAATGGAAAAGGTGGTCACAGAAAATCAAGGGAAGCACCAGTTTTATGTAATGCCGTCTGTTTGGAAATCAATGTTTTTCACAAATTTCCATCTATAGTAACTATAGTAACTATAATTAAGACTGAAATATCCTAAAAGCATTCGCCCCCAAGGGCATCAAATTGCAAATGTATCAAAGAAAATAGATCAATGAGAGGTAATTTCCAACATCGTTCTTGTTAACCAACTACAATTAATTACTTTAAGTGGAACTCAGTTTTAAAATGTTCTGTGTCATTGCCAATGTGAAATGCATGCTATTTTTATATGTTTGTAAATGTTTTAAAAACCTTGATTTTGTTCATTCTAATTTCATCTCAATAACCTAGCCTTCCTTTACTCTTGTTTTCAAAGCATAATAAGTTTGATACAGTCATGTTTTTATCAATCATGTAAGTAAATTAGTGTAAAATTTTTATTAAAGTAATATTACCCAAGATAAATTTAAACCATTACATTTTAATGTGGAATCAATAAGAATATTGCAGTCTCAGTCCAAATGCAGAAGGAACTTCAGAAAGACCAATATCATGACCATGAGTTTTGTAATTACAGAGTATGGTTTTTAGAGATAAGGATTTTTCTATCTGCCACCAAATATAATATTAGAAAATTTTGATTTGTTGCACTTTTATCCTTATTTTTTCAATATTTATTTGATGTGGCTACATAGACAGCCTTTTAAAGTAATATTTTTATTAATTCTCTGAGAATTTCACACTATGAATTGTGCTCATAACTTCCAATTCCTCCCAGATCTACCTCCCTATCCACCCAAACTGACCTTCTTTCTATTTCTACTTATAAAATTAGTCTGATTTGTGTTGTCCAAGGACTCTTGGGTTTAAGGTCTGCCTTGCAGCATGGTGGATCTACCAGGATTCACATCATTAAAGAAAACTTATTGTCCCTTTCCTTAGCAGCCCGTAGCTCCTCAGCTAAGGGTGGGACTTCCTGACCACCTCCTTCTCTTCATTTTTGTCTTCTTTGAGCTTTTGCAAATCTTACCTATGCTGTCACAATCACTGAATGTTCCTATGTGCATCTGCCCTGATGTGTCCAGAGAACACTGTTTGGCTGTAGTTATTCAGCTCCCCCGACTTTTTAAGTCTTTCTATTCTCTCTTCCTTAAAGACTCTTGAGCTTTTAGGGCATGGATGGAGATGATATATATGATATAGATAGTTCTACTAAAGGTTGAGCACTCCACAGTCACATATATCCATAGATTAGTATCCATTCAGTGTTCACAGAATGTGGGATTCTTAAAATTAAAAGGGTTCTTTGTTTTAAATGCTGACTATTTAGGGAATATTTTCCCCTTAAAATCTATAATCATATAATTCAAAAACTGCTCTGATAAAATGTCTCTGTGCCTATAACTCTTCAAATGAGCATGACATGATAATGCTGATATTTACAAGTGACACATTTTTGCAACTTCATGTATTAAAAAGACAAGAAACTTCAAATTTACAATTAGATAGAATTGAATTAAAACACTTGTGATTAAGAGACTCAGTTGCTCTCCTGGTTTTATTTACATTTTTCTTTTTCATAAAAACATCTACAATTTTTAAAATTTCCACTATATGATGTGGGAAATTATACATGTTTTTTTTAATTTTGTATGTATATGTGCCCATGTGTATTAGTGTACAAACACATGTGTATATGCATGTGTAGGGCCAGAGGTCAATCTCAGGTATCTTCCTCTTTTGTTCTCCATCTTAATTTTTGAGACAGGTTCTCCTACTAAACCCGGAAATGACCTATTTAGCTAGACTGGCTGGCCACAAGTAATAATGATCCTCCTGCCTCTACAGTACAGGGATTACAGGCACATTGTAGTGCCTGGGTCTATTGTCTTGGGTTCTGGGTATCTAATCTCAAGACTTCATGCTTGTTCAGCAAGTGGTTTATTGACAGAGCATCTCCCCAGTCCTGATTTCTAAATCCCCAGTTTGATTTCTAAAGAATGACACTGAAATAACTTTCATCAATTTCAAGTAAATACAGCTGTGCTAATAAATGTTAGAGAAAGGAAATAAAATAGTAAAGTTAATTTGCTAACTTGATAGTTCTGTCTTGAAAACTTGTTCAAGGAGGGGAAAGGACCACTCTTCCAATAAACAAATTAAAAGATAGGTTATTACTAACTGAAAAACTTTGAGGGTTGTAAGAGCTACCTCTACTTAGAAGATAATTAATTGGCTAGAATATAATACTGATAAGTACTTACATATGCAGACATAATTTATGTTTGAAGTAGGGTTAAACATTAATAGGAAACACAAGATATTTATGCTAGAGAAAAATGAGTTGCTAAATTATTCAACTACTCTTGGTAAAAGCTGCACTAAGAATCTTGTATTGCTTACCTAAGAACCATCCTACCTAGGCTTATTTGATGGCATCATGTGTACCTGTTTATGAAATAAACTAAATATAGTAGAACCAAGAAATTGAGACCAACAACAACCCTGACATTGTGTGCAGATTCTGTCCATCCTCTTGTTCAGAAACTGAGAAACCCTCTTTTGGTTATAATATAAGCAAGCTCAGTCAGGGGAGGAAAGAGGTGGGTTTTTGTTCCTTCTTTTTCTTTTTTCCCCTTTCTTCTAAAATAGATTATTTTCTCATACAATATATTGTGATTACAGTTTCTCTTCCCTCTGCTCTTCCCAGTTCCTTCTCACATTCCCTCCAATCAGAATCCATTCCCTTTATGTCTCTTACTCGAAAAGAACAGGCTTCTGTGAGATAACAACCAAACATGGAAAAATAAAACATAATAAGATAAAAGAGAACTATCACATTGAGGGTGGACAGGCAACACAACAGAAGAAAAAGAGCCCCAAGAGCAGTCAAAAAATCAGAAACCCATTTGTTCACACTCTTAGGAGTCCCATAAAAAGACTAAACTAAAAGCTATAAAACACATGCAGAGGACATGGTGTTGATCCATGTAGGCCCTGTGCTTGCTGCTTCAGTCTCTGTGAGTTCATATGAGTCTTGTTCAGTTGATTCAGAGGGGTCTTGTTGTCCTGCTGTCCTCCATGCCCTTTGAGTCTTACATTCTTTCTGTTTCCTCTTCCATAGGTTTTCTGAGCTCTGAGGGGAGAGATTTGATGGAGACATCCCATCAGGAGGGGAGAGATTTGATGGAGACATCCCATCAGGAGCTGTGTGCTCCAAGGATGCTCTTATAGTCTGACTGTGGGCATCGCCATCTTTGTTCATCTGGTTCAGGAAGAAGGTTCTCTGATGATGACTGAAAAAGTCACTGGTCAATCAATATAGCAGAATATAATTAGGAGTCATTTTATTGTTACTTTCTTTTTCTTAGACCAGTAATGTTTTTTTACTTTAGGTCTCTGTGATATCTAGTTTATGGTTGTTGGTCACTCTTGCAGTGTCGGGTATAGGTTCCAGCTGGTGGAGAGGGCCTTAATCAAATCAGTCATAGATTGGCTTCTCCCACAAGTTCTATGCCACTATTGCTACAGCATATCTTGCAGGAATGGCTGTTGTAGATTATTTTAAAATTTGTTACATTTGTTTATGCTGTGCAACATTTGTTTAATGATGCAATGATGCGTTGCATACTTTTATGTTGCATTTGTTTAACTCCGTGAAGCTGTGTTACTATACCTGTCTAAAACACCTGATGGTCTAATAAAGAGCTGAATGACCAATAATGAGGCAGGAGAAAGGATAGGAAAGGCTAGCAGGCAGAGAAAATAAATAGAAGGAAAAAAAGAGCAAAGGAAAATAGAGCAATAGATCAAGGAGCGAGAAAAGAAGGGGCCAGCCATCCAGTCACACAGCCAGACGAGGAATAAGAAGGAAAGGAAAGAAATACAGAAATAGAGAAATGTAAAAGCCCAGAAACAAAAGGAAGACAGGATAACTTAAGTTAAGAAAATCTGGCAAGAAACAAGCCAAGCTAAGGCCTGGCATTCATAAGTAAGAAAAAAATCTCCCTGTGTGATTATTTGAGAGCTGGGTGGCGGGCATCCCAAAGAGTAAAAAGATTAAAAACAACCAACTACACATGGCAGATTGTAGGTAAAAGGTTTTGTGGGTGGGTTGATGTTATATTTCTCTTTTGGTAGCCTGCAGATTAATGTTCCTCACCAAAGACAGCAGTACATAGGGGTGACAGTTCTATGTAGGCACCAACTTGACTTCTCTATGTTCAATGAGTTGGTGGCAGTGGAGCCCACTGTTAGTTTGCTGAGAGAAACATATTGTCTTAACAACAGCTTGGATTGTTTGGGAATTTCCATGTGATCCCCTTGGCCAACAATTCAACTGAATGCAAACCAGCACAGCTACTGGAAGCCTGGTTTGGTAACGAGAGATGGCCTGTCTCCATCATTATTAGGAGGCCTCATCAGGATTGCTGTCACATATTTTAGGAAGTTTCCCCTGCCCTAGATTTCCATTCTATCCCTCAAGTGCCCCTCCATTCCAGCTGTCTCTTCCTGCATTTTATTTATCAAACCTATCTCCCCTTCTCCTCCCTACCAGTTCTTCCCATTTGCATCCCCTCCAACCCCCAGTCCATCTATAAAATCTGTTCTATTTCCCCCTCCCAGGGAGAATCTATGTGTATTCTCTAGTTCTTTCCTCTATACACAACATCCCTGGATCTATGGATTTTATGTTGATTGTCATTTATTTAATGGCTAATATCCACATATAAGTGAATATATATATATATATACATACATATATACCATATTTATCTTTTATAGGTCTGGGTCATCTTACTCAGGATAAGTGTTTTAGTTCTATCCATTTGCCTGCAAATTCATGATTTCAGTTTTTAAACAGCTGAGCCATATAGTCCATTATGTAAATAGACCGCATTTTCTTTATCTTTTCTTCTGTTGAGGGATACCAAGGTTGTTTCCAGTTTCTGACTATTATAAATAGAGCAGCACTGAACATGGTTGAACAGGTTTCCTTGCAGTAGGATAAAGCATCCTTTGAATATATGTCCAAGAGCAGTATAGCTGGATTTTGAGGTACACAGATTCCTAGCATTCTAAGGAAGCACCATATTGATTTCAATAGGGGCTGTTTGTACTCTCAGAAGCAGTGGGTGAGTGTTCCTCTTACACCACATCCTCACAACATGGGCTGTCACTTGTGTTATTGATCTCAGCCATTCTGACAAATGTAAGATGGAATATTAAAGTAGTTTTGATTTGCATTTCTCTGACAGCTAAGGATGTTGAACATTTGTTTAAATGTTTCTCAGCCATTTGAGTTTCCTCTATTGACAATTCTCCATTTAGATCTGTACTTCATTTTTAAATTGGATTATTTGGTTTTTTGATATCTAGTTTCTTGAATTCTTTATATAGTTTGGATGTTAGCCCTGTATTAGAAGAAGAGTTGAAGAAATATTTTCCCATTCTATAAGCTGCTGCTTTGTCTAGTTGATGGTGTATTTTGTCTTACAGGAGCTTTTCAGTTCCAAGAAGTCCTATTTACTAATTGTTGATCTTAGTGCCCGCACTGTAGGTGTTATGTTCAGGAAATCTCCTGTGCCAATGAGTTCAAGGCTATTCCCCACTTTCTTTTCTATCAGGTTCAGTGTATATAGTTTATTTTATTTTATTTTTTTGACTTTTATTTATTCTTTTTGAATTTCACATCATGCATCTGGATCCCATCCATCTTCCTGGTGAGTGGTAGGGCTAGTCTTCCTGCTCTCATGACCCCACGGCCTGCTTTATAACCTGTTGCAGGTAGCAAGGGGGTGGAGGGGGGCATCTTTCCCTTACCCATGCCACCACAAGGCAGACAGAAGATGGGGTGGGGTGGGTTCATCTCTCTGGTTCTCATGCCCTCAGGGCAGGCTCACCTGTGCCATGGCCAACAGGTCAGCTCTAGTGTACTATTCAGGTGGGGCACAAGGCCTGAAGCAAGCATGAGACAAGGCTGGTTCTCCAACTCTTAGGACCCCAGGCCAGCTCTCTTGCCCACCTAGGGTAGCAAGGATTGGAAAGGGGAGGGCATCTTTCCCTCGCCCATGCCACCACATGGAAGATGAGGTGGGGGACGGGGTCATTTCTGCTGTTCTCACCCTCACAGAGCCTGCTCACCTGTGTCCCAAGGAACAGGGTCAGCTCTAATATGCTGCCCAGGTGAGGTACATGACCATGGTGAGGAGTGACGCCATCTTTCCTGATGGGGGTTGGGGGACTGGAGTGTGAGAATTCTCTTGCTGCAGTATCCAGCTGGGGGCAGGGCCAGCCATCCCAGGGCCACTGAGGAGCAAGGGCAGCTCTACACAGACCTTGGATTTCAACATGCTCAGTTCCTATGAACTCCATGATAACACAGGCCATGTACATCGAAACATATCCCACCCAGGGCAGAACCACTGACCCAGACATGGTCCTCAACAGCAGCCCAGTCACAAGTGTCACCATGGCCCCAGATGGCGCATAGGCTACCTGGTTCAGCATGGCCCACATGGTAGCATGGCCTCAGGATACCAGCATGGCTGCAGACTGAAGCAGAGATCCCTGGCATCAGATGCCCTTCAATGGTATCAGGAGCCATGGGCATCAACTCAGACCCTGGATGCTATAGGGAACATGGACCCAAATATAGCCCTCAGCAGCAGCCCTGGTCTAGATGATGCCATGGCCCCAGGTGACAGTGCTGGCCACTAAACTTAGCATGACCCTGGTAGCTGCACAATCCTTAGACACAAATATTGTCATAGGTTTTTTTTCCTAGACCCTGGGCATCCATGTGACCTTTGGTTGCACCATGAGCCACTAGATATCAACTCAGACCCCAGCTGTGGTAGGACCATGGACCCAGACACGGTCCTCAGTAGCAGCCTAGGCCCAGATGTCACCAAGGCCCCAGGTAGCACTGTAGGCCTTCAAATTGCCATGACCACTGTGGCAGCATGGCCCTTGGACACTAAGCTGATTCCATGTTGTGGCCCAGATTATAGGCCTCTGCAGGGCCCTCAGTGATAACAGGAGCCACAGATATCAACTCCTGTCCCTTCAGCTTCTTCAGGGCATCGAGCCAAGATCAGCCCTTGGCAATAGTTGAGGTCCTAACATCACCTTGGACTCAATAGACAAGCACGACATTATTAGCCTGTTCCTTATCACCTTCACCTCTCAGGTCTGCCCCTATCCCCAGCCCATGAACTGCTCCACCTCTCTCTCTCTCTCTTTTACCTCTACACCCTTTTCTCACCCACGATAATGGTGTCTGACTGCCCGGTGCTAGAGTCCCCAGGCAGCTCCTAGTTGAGTCCTGCAGCCACCAGCCACATGGTATGAAACAGAGCTGTTGTTCTCACTGTTGTGTATCTGGTTTTATATTGTGGTTATTGATCCACTTGGACTTGAGTTTCATGCAGGATGTTAAGTATGTATTTATTTAGATTCTTCTTCATGCAGACATCCAGTCTGACCAGCACCATTTATTGAAGCTACTGTCTTTTTTTTTTCCCAGTGTGTATTTCTGGCTACTTAATAAACAACGATAACAAAAAAAAATCAGGTGGCCATCTGGGTCTTCAAGTTGATTCCATTCATCAACATGCCTCTTTTTATGCCAATACCATGCAGTTTTTATTACTATAGCTCTGTAGTATAACTTGAAATCTGGGATGATGATACCTCCAGAGGTTCTTTTATTGTTCAGGATTGTTTTAGCTATCTTGGGGTTTTGTTATTGTTGTTGTTTTGTTTTGTTTTTATGTATAAAGTTGATAATTGTCCTCTCAAGGTCTGTGAAGAATTGTGTTGGGATTTTAATGGGGATTACACTAAGTCAATACATTGTTTTTTGTAAGATGGCCATTGTTACCATGTCAATCTTATTGCCTCATGAGCATGGGAGATCTTTCCATCTGATATCTTCTCCAATTTCTTTTTTTTTTTAATGACTTGAATTTTTGTCATCTAAGACTTTCACTTGCTAGGTTAGAGTTACTCCAAGATATTTTATATTATTTGAGATTATTGTAAAAGGTGTTGTTTCTTTTATCTCTCAGTCCCCTTGTCATATGTATATAGGAGGGCTACTGGTTTTGTGAATTAATTTTATATTCGGCTACCTTACTGAAAGTGTTTATCAGCTGTAGGAGTTTTCCAGTGGAATTTTTAGGGTTATTTATGTATACAATCATGTCATCTGCAAATAACAATACTCTGACTTCTTCCTTTCCAATTTGTATCCTCTTTATCTCCTTTAGTTCTCTTTGCTTCAAGACTTCAAGCACTATATTGAATAAATAGGGGGTGGGCAGCCTTGTCTTCTTCCTGATTTTGGTGGAACTGCTTTGAGTTTCTGTACATTGAATTTGATGTTGGCTGTAAGTTTTCTGTGAACTGCCTTGATTATGTTTAAGTATGGCCCCTTTATTCTTAATCTCTCCAGGACTTTTCTCATGAAAGGGTTGTTGGATTTTTTCAAAGGCCTTTCTACAGCTTATGAGATGATCCTATCACTTTTTCCTTCAGTTCATTTGTATGGCATATTACATTTACTGATTTTTGTATATTTAACCATCCCTGCAAGTATAGGATGAAGTTTACATGATATGGTGGATTCAGTTTGCCAATATTTTATTGAATACTTTTGCATCTATATTCATAAGGGAAATTGGTCTGTAATTCTCTTTGTTGAATTTTTATGAGATTTGGTTATCAGGGTAACTATGACCTCATTTTTATGAATTGGATAATGTTCTTTCTGTTTGCATTTTGTGGAATAATTGAAAGGATATTGGCATTATATCTTCTTTGAAAGTATGATAGAATTCTGCACCAAAACCATCTGTCTCTGGCCTTTATTTTATTGTTGGAAGATTTTTATCAATTGCTTCTATTTCTCTGGCGGTTATAGGTCTATTTAAATTGCTCATCTAATCCTGATTTAACTTTGATAAGTGCTGTCCATGGAGAAAATTATCCATCTCTTTTAGATTTTCTAATTTGGTGGAGTACAGGTTTTTAAGTGATTCTCTGGATTTACTCTGTATCTGTTGTCATGTCCCCATTTTCATTTCTGATTTTGTTAAATTCAGTATTTTATCTCTGATTTTTGCTTAGTTCGGATAGGGGTTTATCTATCTTGTTGATTTTTCTGAAAGAACTAACTCTTTATTTCATTAATTCTTGACATTGTTTCCCCTCTATGTTATTGAATTCAGCCCTCAGTTTGATTATTTATTTCTGCCTATTCTTTGGGTGTGATTACTTCTTTTTGTTCTAGCGCCTTCAAGTGTGCTGTTAACTTACTAGTAAGAGATCTCCCCAGTGATTTCATGTATATACTTAATGCTGTAAACCTGCCTCTTACTACTACTTTCATTGGGTTCCGTAAGTTTGGTTACGCTGTGTCCTCCTTTTCACTGTATTCTAGAAAGTCTTTCATTTCTTTCCTTATTTCTCTCTTGACCCATGTTTCATTCAGCAGAGAGTTGTTCAGTTTCCACAAACAAAAAGTTTGTAAACTTTTTGTTGCTTTTGTTGTTGATATCCAGATTTAATCCTTGGTGTTCTGATAAGATGAGGGAGTTAGTTCAATTTTCTTGGGTTACTGTGACTTGCTTTATTCTGAGTATGTGGTCAGTTTTGGAGAAAGTTCCATGAAGTGCAGAAAAGGTGGGGGTATTGTCCTTTTAACCCTGTAGTCTATGTAAAGAAGGAAACATATCTAATGTTTATCATTCTGGAGTGCCTCCCTATATAAAAGCCACCAAATTGCCTGCCCACACTTTTCTTGGAGGACCTGAACTGCAGAAATACTAAATACTCATGGAGTTGTATTCAGGTGCCTAGAAACAGTCTTAGCGTTTTTCAAGTTCATAGCCAGTGATTACTCATGAATGATGTCTTTGCTTTGCTTGGCCTCCATGTCAGAGGCTTCTGATACCTGACTTGCAGATTATATTTAGCTCTGTGCTGATTTCTCTTTCCAAATGTAAAGCCTGAAGTAGAGATTTCAGAGCAATTGCTTCTCCTTTTCAAGTGTCTATTATTTTGTATTGTATTTCTTCCAGAGAACTTCCTAATAGCAAAGATGGCCTTCTTTTGTAGGTCAGATGTAATTTACTTTTCTTTTTCTGTTTTTATTACAATATAATGAGTACACACATTTAGGGGTATTGTGTGGTATTTCAACATATGATTATATTATGTAGTAAACAAATTAGAATTATTAGCATTTCCATCTACTTTTTAAAAAAATGTTTGGAGCCTTTGAACTCTCCCAGTTTTTCATAAAATACATAGCATGGTATTGTGGCCTATCATCAACTCACTGTGCTGGGGACTCTAAATATTTTTTAGCTGTAAGTATCCTTTTTAATCAACAAGTGCATTAATCAGTTCTTCTGTTAGTTATCATCAAGGGCCAGATATCATAAAGCTAATGATTATATAAAAATAAATGTATTACTTTCTCTGTCCCAAAGACGTAATAGTAGGGCATAGAAAGATCAACTCACAAACTAATTGTGAACTCACAAACTAATTGTGATATGATACAAGTTTGTGTTAGAATTCAATAGAGATTGAGTCATGTGTGATAAATTTGATCATGCCACTTGGATAAGGAAGATTTCAATGAGAAAATTATTGTTGGAAGAAAAAGACTTTTCTCTGGTGGAAAAAATTAGGAAAGGTGAAAAGAGATATCCCAGGCAGAACAGCTGTGTGATGTAAATCATGAAGGCAAAATGTAATGCAATAGTAGGGAAAACATGCAAAACTCTGTATATTGTAAAGGAGGATTTAAGCAGAAATTAGATATGAGATAGTAACCTGGACATCAGTACACACATGATTATGAGGGTCTTAGGCTCTCTATTGAATTCAAATGGACAATGGTTTTATACCAGATTGTCAAGGACGAATTAACATCAATACTCCATTAATTATTTCATAAAACAGAAACAGAAGGAACATTGACCAATTCTTTTATGGGGTCACAGTTATTCTGATACCTAAGCAACATAAAGACCCAATAAAAAATGCAATTACAGACTGATTTCCTTTATGAACATAGACGCAAAAGTTATCAATAAAATACTTCCAAACTGAACAAAAAAACATATCAAAAAGATCATCAGTATGATCAAATAGTTGTCATCCCAGAGATGAAGGAATAGATCAACAAACACAATCTCCACAAAATTAATCTTGTCAAGGTCCCATTTGGAAGGGACAGGACTCACAAAGTGCCATCCCTAGCTGAGGAGCTATTAGAAATTGAGAAGTGTTAGGATGTGGAGAGATATTTTCATTTGGTGAATGTGCCCACTTGTATTTAGCTCATGTTGAAGTTGATGGCCCGTACCTATGCATTTATCTCAGAATATAACTATTTTATCAAGACTATTATAAAAATGTAACCTAATATGTAATGTATTTCCACAAATATTCATGATGATAGTAAAAATTTCATCAATTTGAATGTCCAACTTTGTAAATAATAAGACAATGATATTTATTCTAATTATATACCATGTTGATGAATATTTAACAAATGGAAATAATTTTTACATTGATAGAACTGTTAAGCAGAGATACTCAGTTCATGTATGTAAAAATGAACAGAAATATATCAGTTAAACTATTTCACCCATTGCTTTTTTCCAAATATTATTATAGCCTAGAATTAATTTCCTTAATATATGTACTTATATTTTTATGTTTATTATTTTTGAATCAAAATTTTAACAAGACATATCATGTTTATAAAGGTGGATGTCTATTTTCTAAAGATTAACCTTCTTGAAATGAGATTTTACTGTTTATCTAAATTCTGGAATATATTTTCAGCGACTTTAGCAAATGCACTTTATAAAATCCTTTGTATGGTGGTCCATTATACAAATTCTTCTGGTGTGTCAATATCATTTTTCTCTTACTGAACTATATATTTCAGAGCTCACTCCATATAGATATATAAAGAGATCTCTGGATATTTTAAATCCTCTTTTTTATTACATGTGATTACATTGTAGGTAATTCTTAATCTTTTCTAGTGCCATAGAATATGATTTCATATATAGCAATGTGTCTACATGAAAAAAATACAGAATTGAAGTAATTCAATCAAAATGTGTATGAATTGACCATTTCAGTAGTTATCACATTCTTTCTTAAGTGTTTCACCAATAAATACAACTACTAGTAATGGATAGAAATGTTTATAGTGAACAATTTTTTTTTTGGTTTTTCGAGACAGGGTTTCTCTGTGTAGCTTTGCACCTTTCCTGGAACTCACTTGGTAGCCCAGGCTGGCCTTGAACTCACAGAGATCTGCCTGGCTCTGCCTCCTGAGTGCTGGGATTAAAGGCGTGTGCCACCACCGCCTGGTGGAACAATGCTTCTTATAAAAACTTTTTTATTATTTTTATTACAATAAATAGCAGATTACATTTCATTCCCATTTTTGTGATTGTAAAAATATTTTAATTTGAATAGATAAACATCCATCACTTTTAAAAATGATTTGCCTTACATATAATCAATTTTCTTTGTTCCCAATTCCAAGGCTTTGCTTTGTATTTTCTGTGTTCTGTAATAGACCCAACATTCATACACTCTAAATAATTGTTCAGCCAAAGTTCCTTTTTAAGCTTAATGTTCCATTGCACTTCTTCTTTAAATAGGTTATTCTAAAATAGTATTTTGGAACAGGTAAGGAGGGGCCTACAGTCTTGCTATTTTGAATCTTTTGCCAGCTTCTATGCTTAAGATATGTGTAGATCCAATCTTATATGGTAACTGCTATCCTATAGAATAGAACCAAGACAAAACCGCCCTTTTCAATCCTTCACACTAAATACTTTGTTTATTATACCTATCTCTGAGGAACAAAGCTGGAGCATCCTGATAAAAGCAAACACCCTGATAAATGCAAGCCTACACATTATCCATTCAATTATGCATCCTGGGAAAGGATGATTTGTTATGAATTTTGGCACCATGATCAACTTGGGTGCTGTGAGATTGAATTACAAGGTCGGGATATGGACCTCAAAGGCTTGAAAAGTGGAAGTAGAAAATCCATTCCACTGCCTCCTTTGTTCCCTGTATTTTCTTTACATTAATATACTACATGGACAACAATGTGATGAATTTTCCAAAAATAGTTCCCATATCTTGAAAGGAAACATCAAATTAAATAACTTGATAGTGTTTCTTTTCAAGTTCTGCCAGTAATTGCCATTTGATATTCTAAGAGTGGGGACTGGGCTATTTTCTAAACTGCATCTTGAATTTAAAGAGAAAACATTAATGGGAGGAGATTAATCAGTACATAACAAATCAAAGACAAGATTCTAAATTAAACCTCAAAATTATTCTAACTCCAGTGTAAATGTCAAAAAAATGTAATGTGACTTTATGTTAAATTAGCTTATTTTTATGTAGATAGCATGTTCTTTAATCAATCTTTCAAAAAAATCCCTCTAATTTCCCTTTGCAGCTGCCATAGCAAAGCGATGGAAGAGGTGTAAGTGAAAGGCATATCACCAAAGTGTTCTTGCTTTCCAAAAACATATGGTCAGCATTTCATAGAACATTTAATTTTCAGTGCATCCTGTTAAAATGTTACCCCTCTTTCCTTTGCTTTCAAAACATTATACTAAAGACAATGATTACTAAGTTCTATGTATCTTGGCAATATAGCCAAATACTATCTTACTGGTCGATTCTGTCAAGTCATAAATGTCCCTGAAATGAAAGAATCCTGGTGCCTTCTGTATGTTATGAAAATGTTCTACAATTTGTAGATTTAATTTTGTGTTTCAATTGTTACTTCACTGTCTGATCTCAGATCACTGCTGCCAAAATGCACACCAAATCTTTTCTTAAGCATATGCATTCAATAAATTCAGTTATACAATTCTTATGTTCCCTCCTTCATTCTCTTCATCCTTACACCATCATTTTTTTGCATGTTTCAACAAAAAAACCCACTCTTTTCTTAGTTCATATGTGTATTGAGCTGAATATTGGGATTGACACAATATCCAACTAATTTCTAGATAAGAAAGCAGCCACACTCTAAAAGGGATAGTGGTGCCAAGTCATCATTATAGGCACACAATTTTAATTTAAACTGGCATAGAATTAAGGCATATTTATTTCATCTCTGGATTCTTTGCCCCAAAAATGTCCTTGTCCCTTAAAAAAATTGGTTTTTTTCTGTCTTCCACAAACTGTCAAATGTTCACACTTTCCTTTCTGATGAGCCATTGATCCAGACCTCTACTTAAGTATGAAAATGTCACTATAACAGTACTAGCTAATACTTGTATAGTATTGCTATGGATTAGTAACCCATCAGTATTCTGAAATATACATAGTATGATATTCAATTTTTATACATGATTAAGTTAGCTTTGATATTCTCCACATCATCCAGGTGGAGAATTTGAAGAAGAGAAGATAATAATAATCAAAGGGATTAATTTATTTAATAGATGTTTTTTTATAGATAATGAGTCTATGAAATGTAATTTTGTTGAATATACTGATAAAAATATAACCATTATCCAGAAGGAGTGTTGAAGATCTCAATCATTTTTTATACCAGTCATTGAAAAACCTTGTATTTTATGTACATTCATGCCAGCTGTGCTCTGGAAACTGTTGTAAATTGACTCTGGCTATTTCATCAAAAAAACATAAGTGCAAACAGGTTCACTACACTGAATTGCTTTTGGTTTCTGCTTATCAAATGAAGACTGAATTATGTGCTATTGAACTCTTATTTTTAACATAAATATTTCTGAGCTTTACTTATGAAAAGTTATGAGAAATTATACTTTCTCCAGATAATCAAAACATTTGTAATTTATCTAAGTACCACAGTGAATTCGGTATCCTAATTTTATTAGCATCCAACATGCTGTAAGGCATCTGCCTGTGCTACATATGTAGTCATCTGGTAGCTGTTCTCCCCTCTGGCATGAAAGTCAGGATCACTGGAAGAATAAAGTCAGGCTTATAACCTTGAAAAACCATGAGATTTGCACATTGTTTTAATTACCTTGTGCTTGGAAAGTCTAAAATCAGTGAAATATATTTTCATAACCTTGAGAGAAGTATTTATGTTCACTGACAATTTGTACCTATATTTATTGTTTGTTTTGTTCCTTTGCCCATTGATGTGGGATGTCTTCCTGTATGCTGTGATAATAGAATTTTCCCAAGTTCCAGCCCTGAGAAAATTCCTTCCAGAGTCCTGGGGAAGATGCTACATTTAGTGTGGGGTTATCTGAGGGAAAAGAATCTACGTACACCAAGCTCTTTATATGTCCGTTTACTTTATTCCTCTATGAGAAAATTCTATCTATACAGCTTCAGCTCTGTCCTCACACTCAGCTCCTCTCTATGCCTTTTTTCCCTGTCCTCATAGTTTTAGTAAGCTCCTATGCTTTTGACCTCATCTTTGTCTTCTGTTCCTTTGTCCTCCATCTCACCTTTCTAGCTCCTTTCTCCTGGCTCTGAAAACTCTACAAGAGATCTGCCTTACCCTCTACAGAACCTCTGTCTTCCTCTCTTCTCTCTGGCCATGTGGTTCTGTCTCTCAGGAATCCTGTTCAACCTTTCACACCACCTGGATATGCAAAATCCTCTTTTGTTCTCAGTCAATTGCTCTGGAATGCCACTGGGCCTGAAGGCAAAGGATGATCTGTTATTCTATTCCCTGCTAGTCCTTCAGTGCTTTGTTTGGGGCTGGCCCTAGCTAAAGGGGAAATTTGCAAAAGGCAGATACCCAATTCAAATGTTAAAAAGGGAGCAGGGAGCTCAGAGGCAGCAGGCCCTGCCTACTTGACCTTATCCAAGTAGTAGCCTGAGCAAGATGCTTACACATACACGTTCTATGGGAATTATGAGCACAAGAAATTCATAACGAGGAGCAGCTGAATATTAAAGCTAAATAATATCAAATATTCCATGATAAATGGCTTCCCACTTGAAGAACCTTTGGTCAGTCAAGGTATAGCTTATTATATACAGCTGGAGTCCCTATATCATATTCTTGTGGCTTGCCACACTGTGATTATGTGTTGCTCCTATTGACTAATAAATAAAGCTGTTTTGGCCTATGGCAAGGCAGCTTACAGGCAGGCTGGAAATCCAAGCAGAGAGATGGAGAGAAGAAAGGAGAGCAGGGAGAGACACCTAGCCACTGCCCAAGGAGCAGCAAGATGCCAGCATACTGATAATGTCACAGTCACGTGGCAAAACATAGATTAATAGAAATGGGTTAATTTAAGATGAAAGAGCTAACTATCTAGAACCCTGCCATAGGCCATCCAGTTTGTAAATACTATTAAGCCTCTGAGTGATTATTTTATAAGCAGTTGCAGGGCCATGGGGCTGGGTAGGACCACAGGGCAAGGCAGGACCAGAGAAACATACCATTACAGCCCATGCCCTCTGATCCTATGATATTGACAACAGTGTTTTCTTTATTTTTCTTATTTTATTTTTATTTAAAATTTTTTATATTTTTATATCCTTTCCCTTCCCTAACTCCCCCAAGATCCTACCCACCTCCCTACCCACACAACTTCATGTTATTTCTCTTTCTATAAACACAAAAACCAAAACATAGATTTCTCCTCCCCCCCTCAAAAAATAAAACAACAACAGATGAAAAAAAAAAAAAAACAACCAATAGGGCAAAAATATGCATACAAAAATATGCATGAAACAGTCCCTCCTCAAACTCATGGATTCTCTTTTGTGTTGGCCAACTACTACTGAGTATAAAACTTTTCTTGAAGTGTGGTTAATATACCCAGTGACACTCCATTGGGGGGAAAAACTGATTTTTCCCTTCCCCCAGAGTAATCAATTGTCAATCAATTTTGCTTAGGCATGGACTCTTATGTCTATCTCCCCTTGTTAGTGCTGGGCCTTGCCTGGTCCCAAATAGGATGTCTTTATCAAAGACATCCAAAGACATCCTCCCATCATGGTTCAAGAATATATGCAGAAGAAGAGATGGAAAGATTGTAAGGGCCAGAGATGGTACACGACTCTAGGGTAACAATTTCTTCCAGACACAACAATCTAATACATGTTTGAACTCACCATGACTATGACAGCAGGCACCGGACCCACACAGATTCAAACCAGGCAGAGTTTCCTTTTTTAATAACATTTTAATTATTCTTTGAAAATTTTGTACACTTACACAATGTGTCTATGCATGATTACTGCCCTCCAACTTGCCCTTGTGTCCCTCATCCTGTTTCCCTCTCAACTCCATGTCCTCTAATTATTTTGTTATTGATAACTCCTGTGCCCCTAAGTAAATGGGTGTGGTTGATCGTGACTCACTGTTTTTCTTGACATTACTCTTCTTTTCTCACATGTGTTTTTATCAATATAATGGTCCTGTAAGATAAAATGTAAGGCATCTATTATCTCACAAGGTTGAGAATAGAGACTATTAGTGAAGTATGTAGTCAAATGCCTTTCAACTACCATAGAAGAACACAAGAGTCTCTCAGTGGCGGTGAAAGACAGAGCCACCTCTTTCTTGGAATCTTGTGTTGGAGGAGGGGGAGATTATCTACTGTTTTCTGAGAATGGTGGATTTCCAGTTTTAAAAAAAATGATAGTAAGAGGTGTTTGCCTAGTATATTTTCATATCAATATTCAATCAGCTCTATCTTATTCTATGGGGAAAACAATTAGAGAGGGATAGAAAAAGGATACAGAAAATAGGAATTGTCATAAACTGCTGCTCTGACTGGAAGATAGTAAAAATGCTTTAGGCAGTATCTATTCAATGGAACTGAAAACACATGTACACAAAGATTTAACATAAATGTTCATAACATTATATCTAATAGTCAAAAAGTGGAACTGACTTTAAAGTCTTCCAACTGCAATGAGGATAGAAAAAAATTGGCAATGAGAAAGGAATACTTTTAGAATCAGCATCATGGCTGAACCTATGTAATGTTATACTAAGTGAGTTAATTCAAACAAGAAACTACATACTGTATGATTCTGTTTATTTCTCTATGGGAAAATTACAGATCAGAAGTAGATTAGTAGTTTCTTGGGGTTCAATCTATAATGGGTACTGTGAACTATAGACAGGCAAGAGAGACTCAGTTTAAGGAGATGAAAACACTGTAAATGTGATCTATGGTGATGACTCAATGAAACTCCCAATTGATTCATAAACTTGGGGTACAGGAATGTTATATATGCAATGTATCTTTGCAATGTTGTTTATAAAACTAACGCTGCTACTTTGTGTTAACCTGCTTTCTTTCTAGTGCTTGGTGTTCCACATTCTTGTTAGAATGCTATGGGTTCTGGCAAATTTTATGTATAGTTGTTCAAACTATCCAAGGAGTTATTTGGTATACCATGACATGAACAATCAATGCTTTGGGATCCTGGCCAAATGACTCTAGTCTAGTGATGAGTCATGAATTGAGGAAATTAGGGGCTCTAATTTATAGACCCTTAACATAAACTTGTCTAATTTTTTTTTCAGTTAGCTTGCATCAATACCCTCTCTATTTTGATGAAAGTACTTGAAATTTTAAAACGAAATTTGGATATTGCTAAAATGAGTAGCAATTAGATACAATAATGTCTAAATCCATCCATGAGAGGAAATACAAGGAGCAGAATACAGCAGAATACACTATTCTCCTTCCCCTACCACTTAAGATTCAGGATACTAAGTAAGGTCATTCTTCTGATTCTTCTGAAAAGGAGCAATTGATATCACCAAAACCAACCAAACAACAACAAATTAAAAAAAAAACTTACTGTACACAGTGCTTAAGAAAAGTTGTTTGGCCGGGCGGTGGTGGCGCATGCCTTTAATCCCAGCACTCGGGAGGCAGAGGCAGGCGGATCTCTGTGAGTTCGAGGCCAGCCTGGGCTACCAAGTGAGTTCCAGGAAAGGCGCAAAGCTACACAGAGAAACCCTGTCTCGAAAAACAAACAAACAAACAAACAAAAAAAGTTGTTTGAAAAATACTCTAAGAATGTTAAAGAACAGTGTAGCTACTGTCTCCCTTTAAGGGAGAAAGTTGTATCTTGTACTGCAAAATGCTCCTTTGCAACTTGGTTATATATAACAGGCATCAGTTTGGTCCTTATTCCTGAATAAGTGTTGTTTGATTGTCTGAATGATTAATAAGTTCATAAAAGGTACAACAGTAGTTCATACTTTCAATATTTTTTTCTTGAAAGAATTATCATAAAACACTGCATTTCATTGGCTTGAAAACAAAAAGAATGGAAGGAAAATTACATGATTTACATTAAATAAAATTATATGAGTACAATGTATTTGGTAACATAAAAGAGTGAAAATACAATGGGCATATGATCTGAGTAGATCTCTCATCTCTCCTCTCCAAAAATGTTTTGTGTTTAGGATGCACGGCTATGTGATTTGGTGGCTGACTTGCTTGGATTGCTGTCAAGCTGCCAGTAATTACTGTATTTGGGGATTTTAACATGCTCTTGGGATTAGAAAGGTCCAGCAAGATACTCTCTTGCAGATAAAAGAACTATGGAGACAGTGGCACTAAGAAGGATGTGCAACAGAATAGCTTCATGGCCATTGTGAAGCGTATAAAGCACCTTTCAACAACCTCGTCTTATGAAAGATCTGCTTGACTTCCTCCAAAGCCCCTGGTGCCAGAATCCAACAGCCTGGAACCCTCTCAAAGCACCTGCCAGGAATTACATCAGATTCTACCCAGAGAGTACAGGAACACAGGAGCAGTGTATCTCAGTAGCCAAGAGACAAAATACTGGAAGACATAAATATAAATTTAGCAACTGTCTGAAAGGAAATATCCTGTTTGTCTCCTTGACTGCAGCACAAGAAAAGTGTGAAAGAGAATTGTATTGTTTCTTTATAGCACTATGTCAGGAAACCCTGTAGGCAAGTGAGCCATAGTACAAAATAATTGAAAGGAAAATTAAACTAGCAGAAAAGTGTAGAGTATAAAGAAAGTAAATGATAATATTGCCAATAAGAACAAAGCAGATTTATGTGATGTTTTGAGTCCACTAAATTTTCCTGTGTTTTAATTTTTTAATGTGAGAAAGTCAAGATAAACTTAATTTGCTAGTGCTATTGATGGCAATGTGTTAATTTTTGTGAAAAGTTGAAAAACTTGTTTTAAAGAGAAAGAACATATGAAAGTTTTTATATTTATGCATAATGCTACGTTAATCAATGTTCAAAACAGTGAACAAGCATATATTCATTGGGTAGATGCTGGTCTAGTATGAACATATTTTACTAAACTAACTCCACCCTCTTAATTCAGTATTTATGATCTTTTATTGGTTGTTTTGGAGAAAATAGAGGATAAGAGATAATTTTTGAAAAAAAATTCCATAAGATGCATCTTGTGAAACATGAACTATCAGATAGTGTGACAGTGGGTTCCTTCTTTACTGAGGATAAACAGAAGAAGAAACAATGTAACGCTGGGCCATAGTGGCTGTTTTGGCAACTGTTGAGTATAGAATAAATTGAGAAAGAATATATGAAGTCTGATACATCAGGCATATCCAGAAAATTATTTCCTTGTATCCAAGACAGATTAGAGATCTCTCTGTGGTAGATGTTGATATGAAAAACTGTTGAACAGTTTGACTCCCTATTCCATGCTCCACATTTCAAATATCTTTTGCAAGATGAAGAAGAAACAGAAATGTGATAGGTAAAGAGATGCTGCTTTAGTTACAATGGCCATTAGGCAATGATTCATGTACTTTTGATGGGCTTCATAATATCTTTCTCGTGGCCTGTCTCTCTCCACCTTCCCTTTCCCTTTGCTTAAAACCTCTGTCCTCTCTCCTCTTTCCTTTTCTTTGTCTAACTCTCATTCCCCACTCCCTCCCTCCCTCCCTTCTTCCCTCCCTCCCTCCTTCCCTCCCTCCCTCCCTCCCTCCTTCCCTCCCTTCCTCCCTCCCTTCCTTTTCCTTTCTTCTTGCTAGAAATATAATCCTGGTCCTCAATCATATTAGAAAAGTGCTTTATCATTGAGTTACATATCCAATTATTTCTTAATATTTTTCAAAGGAATTAAATTATGTTGCACTTTTTTTTTAAAAAACCAGAATGGTAAGTTTTAAAGTCAGTTAATAATATGCTCTGTTGTTGGTTGCTTTTGTTCTTTTGGCTATTTGGGGGGCTGTCAACCAGTTCCCAAATAAATCACACACACAGTGACTTATTTTAACTATAAATGCCTGGCTTTAGCTTGGCTTCTTTCTTGCCAGTTTTTCCTAACTAAATTAGCCCATCTACCTTTTGCCTCTGGGATTTTACCTTTTTCTACTTCTATATATCTTTCTCATTCCATTGATGGTTGTGTAGCTGGGTAGCTGGCCCCTTGTGTCCTTCTCCTTCTCTTGCTCCTTCCTTGATCTTTCTTCTATTTATTCTCTCTGCCTGCCAGTACCGCCTAGCCTTTCTTCTGCTTCACTATCGGCCATTCAGCTCTTTATTAGACCATCAAGTGTTTTAGACAGGCACAGTAACACAGCTTCACAGAGTTAAATGAATGCAACATAAAAGACTGTAACACATCTTTGCATCATTAAAACAAATGTTCCACAGCATAAGCAAATGTAACACATCTTAAAATAATATTCCACAACAGTGCTCCACACTTGAAGCACCAGCAAATGCATGAAGCCTTATGGTCATCGATTTCTGTGGTCTTTCCTATGAATTTAGTTCATTCTAATGGAAGAATAAAGGTTATCAGATGGGTAATTTCTGATCTCATTTTACAAAGGATTGTTTTCCCTTCCTGTCCAGGGATGATAGCTTTGCTTTTATTCTGATCTGGTGTGTATATATATATAATGACATATATATGATATATATATATACATACACCATATATATGGTATACATACCATATATATAGTAGCATGTGATATCTTGATGCATGTGTACATTATGTGATATTTAATTCAATAGAAATGTATTTCCTCAAATAGATAACATTTCCTTAGAGTGAAATACTCTTCTGACTTTTCACCAACATGTAGTATTGTTATCTCTAGTCAGCTTTCTGTGCAATAGCTCATCAGTTTGTCAGTTTTCTAACTATAACTTAGTACCCATTGACTGACTTTTGGATTCCATATCTGAAATAATGGCAGTCTTTGTCTTTCTGTGCTTGACTTTTTTCACTTAACGCATGACTTCTGCTCCATCTATGTTGGACAAATGGTAGCATTTTATTTTCATGGTAGAATAAGATTGCCGTATGCCTATCTACCATATTTCCTAGTGACTAGTTATTCCGAGAAGTTTTCATTTGCCTGTCGTTTATACGTATGTTATTCTTTGAGAAATGTTTATCTGCTCATTTTAAATAGGATCATTTGGTTTTTAATACTGAATTATTGTTAAGCATACATTATACATTTATACATTATGAATATGGTCAGAAAATATGTTCACCTGTTCTATAGGCTGTATCTTTCTTTGGATGACTGTATTAGACAAGCTTCAGATGACTATATTTGATTAGCTAATTTGATAAATTCTCATTTTTCTGTATTTTCTTTTGTTCCTTGTACTTTGGATGTATTTACTCCCAAAACTATCCATTCCAGTATCCTAAAATGTTTCCATTACATTTCCTTTCCTTTTTCATTAATAGTTTTAGTTCTTGCATTGAAAACGGAAATCCATTTTGATATTCTGCTCGGTAGGTCTATTTTCATGCCTTTGCATGTGGATATGTACAGCCTGCTGATACTTGAGAAGGCCATGCATGGGAAAAAATCAGTCTTTTAGGTAAACATTTCTGGGACAATTGGGCAACCACATGCAGAACAATGAGAATAGATTCTTATCACTTATGGAGGCTTCATTATGTCTCTGTTCTCAGCTCTTTCCATAGTGCTATGGCAGTCTAGACGTGTTTGTTAAGCTGCACAGACGTGTCAAAAGAGAGTTTCATTTTTAGAAAATCATATTCTAATATAAGTCCTATCTCTGTCCTATTCCCTTCTGGAAGAAGGCTAACAATCAGAATGATTTTTTTTTTTTTTTTTTTTTTTTTTTGGTAATAGACTCACACATTAATTTGTTGACAAGAGATCTTTAAGGGAGGAAATGTGACACAGAGAGGCAATTATTTTGCAAATTCATGTTAATTACAGCCCATTACTTTTTATTTCTTTGTCTGAAGTTCTTAGTTTAGCAACTCCAGGATCCTGCTTTAACCTCAATTGAGACAAAATGCACAGTGCTTTCATACCACTGTTGACTTTAATGTGAAGGGACGATTTAAAAATGTGGCAGACCAGAATTGCTGCTGGGTGCAGTCCTCTTAATTTGTAAAGTATGTTGATGTTTCAAGCAGGTAATTGTTTTCACATAAATCTAATATAGGAAAAAAAAATCTAGCATAGAAGGTTCACAGCAAAGACGCAATCGTTTGCCCTCTCCTTCCTTCCCTTCTTTCTTTCCCCTTGCTTTGTGCCTTTGTTCATTCATTGCTTCCTTCATTCCTTTGTTCCTACCTCCATTACTTTGTTCATTCATTGATTCCTTCCTTCTTTTTTCTATCATTTGTTCATTAACTAGTTTATATATTACAGGAAAATGAATTTTCTGAGTAGTGAGTAATGAAGAAATTATTTTAATACTTAAAAAATATCTTAAGTGATAGGAATTGTCATTTCCACTTCATAGGTGTAGAAACCAACACAAGTACATTTAGGCATTTATGACTGGAGACAACACTCAGCAATTAAGGAAACTTCTTGTTCTTCTAGAGGACTACACTTTGGTTCTGAGCATCCACATCAGATGATACAGAACTTCCTGTAAATCTAGCTCCAGGGGATTCGATGCCCTCTTCTGTCCTGTGTTGCCATCCCCCAACACATTGCAGACTTGCACACGTACACATAAATAACAAATAAACATTAAAAATAAATAAACTGATACAGCTCTTATTCTCTTGAAATTCTGTTCCTCACTCCCAGTTTCTGTACCACGTCATTCATCCCCTAAATATGGATAAGACACATTGAACAAGCTTAGGGTTCAGTTATGCAGCATCAAGTTGGATTTTCCAGCCATCATATTCACTGACTGCCAGCACAGGAGTCTCATTTCTTTAGTTGAAGTAAAAATGAGAATGTCATGTCATAGAAATTCCGACTAACAAAGAATCAACCGTGCAGTCTGAGAAACAGGAAAACCCCTGTTTATTCAGACGTGGGAAGGACCCAGGCTAATGCCTCAAGAAGGTCCAGCAGTCCCCCACAGTTTCTTACAACTTTTATCAGTCAATTCGGCCACCCAAGGGTGGTATCTGAGTCCCACGCCAAGAGTAATTTCCATTAAAGTTGAACATGTTCACAGCAATATAAATTTCAGAAACAAATATGTACTTATAGGTAGATATTTGCATGTGACAATTGAAAATTCATTTCTTAGCAAACAGGACCCGCAATTTGGCCATAGGACTGTGATAATCATTCCCCAAGGCAATTTCTTGCTAAGGCTTGTCTAAGATAAGAGGAAGGAGTTTTTATTATAAGCAGGAACAACTCAGCGTAGTTAAGTTAAACTTTAACTCACTGTGTTTCTGCAAAGTGCTATAGTTTCTAGGCAGGAATTTCCATTTGGCAATCATAACATAGGGTAGTGACAGGAAGCCATGATATGGGCTAGAACTCAGAAATATCGGCTGGCACCAAGGGCTGCTGAAATAATGATTTGAATAGCATCCAGATTTTCTTTGTCATTTCACCTGAACATGTTTTAGAGCAGTTTCTTCTTTCTATTTCCCTTGGCCTTGGTCCTATGCTCTCCCTAAATTAACTAGCTGTCTTCTTTGCTCCTTATACTGTGGAATAACACTCAAGACTTTTTGATTCCCATCATGAGTCTGCCTCAGTTTTACTTCTGAATTGGGGGCAATAACTTTTTGAGCTAAGTTTTGGCTATATTTACATTCCTTAGATCAATTACTGGTCCTTGGAGTCATACGTTTCATGCTAAAAAAGCACGCTTTGTGATGTTTATTGTGATGAGAGTTCTCATTTTCAAAGCATAGAAAGGATCCATTGATTAAGTAGAATTTCTCTTTCCTGGAGAAGAGTTTCCAAGGTTAATTGTGCTCTTTTTTTTGTTTCCACTAGAAGAAGAAAAATGAAAAGCTGTAATTGTCCAAAAATGACTCATGACACTTTCTACAATGTGGCGTGCTTTTCCCCTCTGTTATTCTCACCATTACGTCCAGCATAATTGCTAATACTTGAGGTCTCACTGCATTACATTTTCATCTCCAGACAACTATAGACAAAGCATTATCTTGAACTCCCTGTAAACCTTAAGTAGCAACAAGTTTCAGTAAAGCATTGATTTACTGTTGAACACTTGTGTGTCTGCTGTTTCCTTAGATATGGTTGTTCTTTTTGTTCAAACAACATGACCTACTCTCTTGTATGTGTCTCTGAGATTGGTGTTTTCTACAGGGTCTGATGCATTTTCTCAAAAAATCAATCCCTTGTTTCATTGCTCATAAGGGCTATCAACTGACTTTATCAAGTCTGGTAGTTATGCCTGCCAGCTGATAAGTTTCCAGTCACTCCTCCTTCCTGAATCTGTTGCATGTAACCCTGTCTAGGCTGCACCTAGTCATGATGAAGGAAACTAGAGTATACAGGAATATTTACTGGGACTTTGGACTTCTGCAACTGAGACAGACTCACGATGGTTCAGCTGCTCATAAAGTAGTCGTGTTTTGGAGAGGACATTTCAGTGATGTAGGTGACTGATCCTATAAGTAATCTTAATAAAAGTCACCAAGAAAGAATGGTGGCCATCTGCAGTAAGAAAAGCCCAAATGCTTCCACAGTTTACATATATGCTAGCTCTTCCACAGTGGATATTTAAATACCATAGTGGATATTTATTAGTATATGCTGTGTGTATATGTTAGTACATGTATAATCCAACTATATAATAAAAAAAAGACTTAACTATGATAGAAGAGTTTTTCAGCAATCGTGGTCCTTGATTTATGTGATCAATTTATGCCTACCATTTGTAGAAAGGCACACACCTAGTCTTTTCTGTAAGACATTAATCTAGTTGTCAGGCCCGTTGTGTAGCAACTGAGCTTACTCTCCCCGAAGAAGGCTTCTGTGACAGAGCCACTTGCAGAGTGTTCTGGATCAGTGCTCACAGGGAACAAGTTTCCTTGCTGCCCTCCTTCTGCACCAACATGACATAAACTGTTAGAGAAATGTGTTAGTGGAAATTATGGTGGATTATAGAAACTCGGAACACTTTCATTAATAATAGAACATGGCGCGGTAGAAACCCAAACCTCTATTTCTTAATTAAAATGGGGCTTCTTTCTCTCAAGCACAAATACTATTTGATGCTTTTTAAGTTACAGACATGTGAAATAGGAAACATCTATGGAAGTTCTTTTTGTGTAGTCATGACATTATGCTTCCTTTCCTTTTACAAAAGGCAGAGGAACTAATGAAGTTATGGAATTCAAGGCTGTCATTTTGAACAAACATATTGCCTTATATAGTACAATTTGGCATTTTTTGATATATCAGTTTTTATGTGATTGGTTCTAGGAAGAGCTGATATCTTTATTAACTGTTCCATGACTCTGAGAAAGGTAACGTGTTAGAGGTGCAATCACAGCTCTGTGAATAAAATCAATATAATAACAGGTTTACCTTGGCAAGGAAAATCAAACCTTCTTTTGAGCCAAAGTTGATATAACAGAAATGGGAAGATAATCCTGCTAAAAATCATAAGAAACTCAGAGAAATGTGGGCAATAAAAGACAGTAATCATTTATTTTATGATGCAAGCAGTTCCTTTGTTTGATCACAGGAGAGCACTGTTCATCTATGAAACATTTTGTTTAAAGGGAATACGTGGAGCTTTTGTGGTCCAGAGGAGATTTGATGTGGCAAATTACACAGACCTTATTACCGAGTCATAACCATAAAGAAGTTACACATTCTTCTCATTGAAAAATGAACAGATATATACAAGATGCTGTAAGTTGTCAGTGTATATATCTTGACATCAACTGGCAAGGGTACATGTTTCTGAATATTTCTGGTATAGAAATGCAGACTCCAAACGCTCCCAATAATAGGCAAAATGCATATTCTTTCATAAAAACAACTAACTACATCTGGATTTATTTTTTTAGGTGTTTTGTTTAGAAACAGTTCTCAACTAATCTCAAGCCTGTAAAAGTTAACTTAAATATTAAGCAAATGTAAATGTCAGTAAATCTCCAGATAATCTGGGAGCTGGCTAGTGTGTATTACTTAGTCAGGTTATATTTTAATAATAGGATTCAAACTATGTTTTGCTTTCTAAGACCCAGGTGATTTTTGAAAAGATGGAATTATTTTCCCAGAGTATAATTAACAAGAGATTTGATTACCATTCTAGCCAGTTATGAACAAGAAATATTATCCCTAGGTTTATTTTTACAATTATGTAAGGATGGTGCATTACTACTATATCAATAAATCAGCAGGTGCAGTCCAAGCAGAAGTTTATTTTATTGCCTTAAACTTATCCCATCAAACATTGTTGGTAGAAATTAGATAGTCCAATTCATTTTCCTTAAGTGTTTTCTAAAGTTAAATCCAAACCTGTATTTTATATAGCTGGAGAGGGCCAGAAGTTTTTCAGTACTGTTATGCCTTTTCCCCTTTTAAGGTGTGTCCCGCTTTCTTCTTACTTTTTCTTTACCCAGCATTTCAAGACTTTGTGGAATTTATAAAGATTTATTTTATCTCTAAGTATGGGTGTATGTGTGCTGTGTGGGTATCTTCAGATGAGTGCTGGTGGCCACAGTGGTCAGAGGCCTGATAACCACTGGAGTTGGAGTTAATGCAGTTGTTTAGCTTCCTGATGCAGATTTTATGCATCAAGCTCAGGCCCTCTGCAAGAGCAGTATGTGCTTTTAGCCACTGAATCATTTCTTCTGCTCCTGCTTTTATGTTTTTAAATTTGTTTTTTTATAAAAATATGCATTGATATTAATTGCAAAATCAGCTAATTATATAAAAATCCACACTTTATCTCAATGACCTACTTGTCTAGAAGCATACAAGAGGAAGGCATTTCTTCGATACTTTCAAGCATGTGTGTGCAAATAAGACAAAATTATCTTATGCTACCAGAAAATATGAAGCTTCTTGCTAATTTACAGCAACCACTGCTGAAGTCTCCACTTTTCCAGTCTTCGTGACTATTTCAGGGGAGTGTCCATCCTGGAAATAGCAGGCAGTGAGCTTCAGGAAAGTTTTTCTTCTAGTTGAATTTTCTTCAAATACTCTATTAGCAACATCCCACATATTTATGAATTTAGATTCACAAATCACATATTTGAGAATACCTAGAGTGTTAATTTTCAAGTTTTATTGCAGCTGTCTCATCGTGGGTGGATATAACCGGAAAGCAACAGAGGAAAACGTTTTCCCTAATAGATAAGTCAGTTTGCAATCTTATGTAAAATTATCTAGAACAAGGGCAGAAATTTCTTAAATAGCCTGGCATTCTCATTTTCAGAAAGAAGGCCTAACATGGATAATAATGACTTTCCAGGCATGACTCTCCCCTGGAAAACACTGCAACAACTGAATTTATTTTACTTCTGAAAATCTTCAAATTATTGGCCCACAACAAATAATACTTTTTAATTTAGTGTTCTTCTTTGACTTCATTGTGATTTTCAAAGACAATAAAGAGTGAGATCTTCTAAAAATATTCAATCAGAAATGGATTGAACCACCAGATGAAATCCCTCTTGGTGAAGGCTTCTCATTGTTCTTTGAAACTTTTCATTTAAGAAACAGAGCAAGATGGGAGTACATTGTGTTAACTCTTGATCCAGAGCTTTCGTGATTCATTTATGTTAAAGTGACTTCCTTTTTCACCTCTTATACATAACACCTGTTGTTTATGATGTTTTTGTTTCATTTGTCTGTTTTTAAATGTTCAATGTTGATGTGTTTACAGTGGCGTACTTGATAACAGACAACAATATTTATTGTTTGAACTGTAGTGCCTCGGATCCTTAGGCACCAATAATTCATAAACTGAATTTAATCATGGGCTCAGGTGTTCCGCAGTGGTGGGGCACTTGCATTATACGTTTCAGGACCCAGACTTCTTCCCCAGCTGCCCCATCCCTAAAACAATAACAACAGGCCACGCTCCTACTTTATTAAAATGATTTTGGTGCTCAAGGGAAAATAAGAAGCTTGGAGATTTAAACTCAGAACTTTTCAGCTTCAGAAAATATGTCCCAAATTATATGTTAGTGATTATACAGAGGCAGCAGCCCCGCTGATAACCAGTTAGTCACAGAATCCTGCACTATCACTATGGTTAGTTCAGGCTCTGGATAATGTCACCACCTCCAGGTACTCCATTACTTTTCTTTAACTATTTCCTCCTTTGAAGTTTGGATGAGTATATTTGACTAGTAAATCCAGGTCAGGTACTTTTGAGCTTGTGCCCATGAGCTTGCAGCAACAGCTCAGGACATTCAGACTCTATTGTGTATAAGGATGTTTATAATGTAGGTATATCTGTTACCATTGAAAAGATATAGACAGCTGATGAGCTGAAGATCTATGCCATCTCAAACACTTGTCTACTTTCCTAACAGTTATTGGGGATGGGTCCTTGGCTGTTAGGATGAGATAAAGAAGACTGAGCTATTTGTATAAAACAGTACTATATGCAGTCTCTCCTCTTGTGAACCCCCAAATATTAATGTCAAATAACAATCTTAGTATTACTAATGTGTACTATCATACTTATTTTTAAAGATTATTAATTACCAGATGTAACCTTTAATAAATGAATGATCTTATAATTATAAAAGACAATAGAAAAAATAAAAAAGGCAAAATCCCCAAATATAAAAGCAAAAATAAATCTCAAGGAATAAAAAAATAGAAACATTGCCAGAATATAAGCAAATTTTACAGAGTATGGCAAAGCTTGTGCTTTTGGGGTATAAAATATATGCATTAAAAAGCCAGCATGCAAGTCTTGTTAAGGGGAAGAAGACAGCCTCTTCCTGCAGTCAATGAGTTATCTCTGACAAGCAAGATGCTACCCTTGAAATATAAATGGACCTGTTTCCCTTTGAAGTTGTTCACTGATAGTCAGATGTAGGTTCTAAAACTACTTTTAAAGCACTTTCAACTCCAGTCTCAGTTTCTCTTCCTAAGATGTGTGAGAAAATAGTAGGAGGAAAGGGTGGAGGAAAAGAAGAGGAGAGTTTGCTGGCTTCCTTAAATCCTGTCCAAATTCAAAGTAGAGTTCTAGGTTGTCAGGCCAATGGCCAATATTTAGAATGTTTGGCTTATTTTCGAGTGTTCCAAAGTTATCATATGATCATATTGAACACCAAGATAGGAATAATTTTAGAACTGTGGTAATGCATTACCTTCTACAGCTTGGATCTGGAATGTTTCTCAAAGGCCCATGCATTAAAATTTTAGCCCGCAACATGGCACTGTTGGCCAGTGTAAACTTTAAGCAGGGGTGGAGGTAGGGTAGAAGTGGTGGGGGTGGTGGGGGTGGTGGGTTGGGGGGTTGGAGGGCTTCCTTATTGGGCACTCTCTAGGTCATATAGGGCGTTACTTAAAGTGGAAGGGAAGCTCCCACCATTTCCTCACTTTCTTTTGCTTGCTGGCTGCATTGTAACAGACCCCCAAACAATGGCGTCATACAATTTATGATCTAATGCATCAAAATTTTGAGTAAATATTTCTTGCTATAGAAGACAATCATCACAAGTATTTCAATGATAGGAAGCTTCATAGTACACTACTCATTCATATTTTCTCTTTACTATGAAGTTTTAATGTAGTGGCATATACATGACCCTGAAAAACAGGGTCATATCCTGTGTTGGTGAGGCCTGCTCAGGATGCAGTGTATTAAAATCTGGGCTTGGGCCTCCAAAAGTTCAAGAGCAGAGGACTGTAGAAGGTGAAACTGAGTAGTTTTGCTATTCAGAGTTTGTTCTTTTTTTTTTTTTCTCTTTAAACTGTGTTTGAGTCAAATTTATCCTAGTTTCCAGGACGCTACCATTCTCACATTGTCAAATAGTTCCCACAAGTCAATGAAAGATGCAGCTGTAAATCTTTGCAGACTGTGCACTTTGGTATTGCTATAGACCTTTTTTTTTTTTTTTTGCTGGTTTGATAATTCTGAAATATCATGGAATATATTTCTCTGATGATATTATAGTCGTGACTATCCAATCTGCTCCATTGGTGATGACTGGCATCAGTGTGATCCATGCCATGGATAACTAGAACAGTGACTTCTGATGACAAACTTATTTTAAATTCTAGTTTAAAATAATGAATCTGATCTCTTATATCCTCTTGGGAGATCAGTGCTGTTCAGCTACTTCTGGAGAACTGCATTCCTTGACTATAGCTAATGTTTAATGTCCACCACCTGCCTGTTTATGCTTTAAAAGATCCTCCAAGGGTTTCTTTCACTCAGAATTCTATTTCAGAAGATAGAGATCAATTCTACAATGGCAGCTTAAAGCGAATGGTTACAGCTTTGCCGTCTATTAGAAATGATCTGATTTCTTTTGATCTTTACTCTATGCCATTTAAATTGACTTCCAACCTTGGAAAATATTTATAAATAAAGAATATAAATGAAATATCAGAGACAATGAAATTAAGATAGATTCTAATCAAGGGGTAGTAGTAATTTCTCTGAATCATCAAGCTGATGTGATTGAGTCAGGCAGAAAGGCATATTAAGTAGATGAAAACAGCAGGTAACATGACTTAATACAGGTGCTTGTGAGTCACAAGTATGTGCTAAAGGTTTGTTATGTGTAGGAAACTCCATCCTGGATATCCTTGTGTTCTAGATTCACGGATAAGGTATACCTCATTTATGTATTAGAATTTTGTATTTTCAATAGAAACTGTGCTTTCCATGATGGGTCATAAATGTGCCTGAATTCCTTACCACCTAGACTAGAGTAATATCAAATTCATTTCTGCATTTAGTTCTGGATCTTATTTTCATAATATTTTTAAAACTTTTTTCCATTTGATGATATGCTCAGGAAAAGCTCTTATGATGTAATAAAATTTCAATTGATGAAATAAATACAATAAAGGAAATTTTCTGTTTTCCTTTAATTGGGTGACGTGGTTTCTTAAGTAACATTACTCCTATAATAGATTATTTTGTGGAGAACTAAACTCCTGAGTCAGTCATCAAAATGTAACTAGAGATAGATAACTCTTTTAAGTTTTCTCAGGGTTACGTAGAAATGGAGATTTTTCTTTCACCTTAACAAATTAATGAATCCCTACTATTCTCAATGGACCATCACAAATAATTAACTGTAAGCTGGTTTTTTGCTTTTTGTTCTTTTGTAACAGGGTCTCATCTTAGAGCTCGTGCTGGGCTGGACCTCACTGTGTGGAATAGGCTGGGTTTGAACTCATAGAAGTCTGACTGCTTCTTCTTCCTGAGTGCTAGGATTAAAGGCACTACCACCACACTCAGCACCATACATACCTTTGTATGTGTGATTCAAAATTCCTCTCTATATAAATAGGCTGCTCTAGTTATTTTTATCAGTAATATGACAAAATACATGGGAAAACAACTTAAGGAAGGAAGGGTTTATTTCCCCTACAGTTTGAGGATACGGTCATGGCAACAGGGGGGTGAGACAGCAACAGTGAGGAGCAGATAGACGGGTGCTTATGGTCAGTCCCCACATTCCTTTTGAGTCTATCTTGGGAACATCCACTGCTATTAATGATGCTGCCCAGATTCAGGAAGTGCCCTCCCCGCCTTCAGCAAAATGTTTCTAGAAAAAAAAGTCCTCATATACACATTTACAGAAACGTTTCCATAGTGATTCTATATTTAATCAAGTTGGCAATGAGCATTTATCATCACATACACTGTACGTGTATAAGCATACATGCATACATATGCATATGTAAGCTCAAATATGCATGCATATATATATATATAATGTGTAAAAATGTTTCTAAGTCTAAAATTGAGTGTAGGATGTGTTCTTATTTGTTTAACATAAACACATGTGTACAAATATATTCTTTAAATAATACATTTATATTTGGACAGATTATCACTCAACTTTCAGGTAAATTCAATATTAACAAGGGGCAAAGGGTAGCATTATGAATGTGTCATGATTTCAATGTGATTTGTAAGATATTACTTGTCACTAAATTCTCTCCTTGGATAAAGTATCTTATAACTAACTTACCATTCTTTTTTGGAGCAGCATGCCTGAAAGATAAGTACCTACTAAAAATACATCTTGATAATGACAGCACTGACTAAAATTTTTCTGTCAAACTACCATGCTGTATATCACAAACCTTTGTAGACCTTCAAAATTGTTCTGTTAGGTTGATACTATCACTTTGATTCTAAAGGGCTGAAAACAAAAATGTATATTCACGCACTAACCTGTATAGTATTATTTTTGTAGTTATTAGTAGAACCATGAATGAACTCCACATCACTCTGGAGTAGGTTCTGTATTCTGTCTTTCTTCTCCAGGTTATGTCATTTGTGGTTGACATGTCAATGGTGTTGCTTGTTATTGGTTGGTCAGATCTATTTTCTTAATGGGACCTGAATGAACAGAGGAAACAACTAGCAAAATTTCTGAGGTTAATAGAATAATGCCGCTGTATGATACATATTGTTAAGAGAAAAGTAATTCCAATACCCATATCCTGTCCTTGTGTGCTAATAAATGTACACTGCGTAAATTACTGACTACCTGGTAGAGGAGGAATATGGAACGAGGAGTCCCCATGGATCTCCCATTTACTTTATTTTCTTCTCTTCAACAATTTGAGGGTTGTGAAAGGCTAGTCCTGGTGATTTGCATAAAACAGTTGCTATAGTAACCTTTGAGCATGATACTAGAGGAAACCTACTAACTGTAACCTTTTTCTTTATGAGAGCAACATAATTTACAGGTGATGAGAATTGTGTTTCATTCTTATTCTCAAGGTGTTTGGCTACATTATGAAGTCAGAATAGCTTAACTTTGAAATCACAGGCTCTTATGAAAGACAAATTTTTCTGAGAAAATAAAAAATGATGATTTCATCTTTAGACTGTTAGAGAATGAGATCTGAAATGACATTGATGCTATTTTATATGCCCTAAGAGTTTACCATGGCAATAAATTTTCCATTTTGATTATTTTTTTACCTTTCCCTCTTGAATTTACTCAAAACTGCCTAATTCCACTTTTCAATACTATTCTCATAAAATAGTCAAATGGAGAATCAAATTATGAGGCTTTCTAATTCAAACAAAACAAATGTGTTTTACACATATACATGTATTTTGAAGTCCTATATTTTCACTGCATTCTAATGGTGTATAATAGGTTTTACATATAAAATTAGTCAATTAGGAAATGAATCTCTTTAAAAAATTTTTCTCAGATTATGTACTAATTGTTGTTTTAATTCAGGGTACTATCATTCAAAGATGAGTGCAATCAAATATATGTAATATAAACATACCATCTAACTGTCTTCTGGCTTGTCCGATTTGAAAGGAATATATTCCTGTCTCTCAGTTAGGAAGGAAGATGTCTAATGTCTCTGCATCTTCGGATATCATCTGCCTTCACACTGGAGTACCTTGATGTGTTGGTTAGTTTTAAGTAAACTTGACAGAGGCTAGAGTTATTTCAGAAGCAAGACTCTCAATTGAGCAAACGCCTCTGTAAGACTAGCTATAGGCAATTCTGTAGGACATTTTCTTGATTAGTGACTGAGGTATGAGAGCCCAGCTCACCGTGGGCAGTGCCACCTCTGGAAAGGTGGTACTTAGCGATGAAAGAAAAAAGACTGAGCAAGCCATGGGGAATAAGTCAGCATGCAGATCCCCCAGGCTTTCTGCTTCCATTTCTGCCTCCAGGTTTGTGCTTGGAGTACTAACCTTGATTCCCTCAGTGATGGCGTGTGACCTCAAAGTTGTAAGCTTAAATCAAACTTTTCCTCTCCCAGCTCGCTTTTTTCCCATGGTATTTTATCACAGCAATAGAAACCTTATGACAAAAATTGGCAGCAGAAGTGGGGAATTGCCCTGACAAACGTGACCACATTGTTTGGGGGAGAACTGTCAAAAAAATTTGGAAATTTGGGCTGGAAAAGCCATCAAGTTCTTAGAGCTTAATGAACCATTATTGTGGGAAATTAGAATATAATGCTGAGAGCTGTGCTGATGAGGGAAACCTGACTTGTGGAATTTCAGAGAGAAGTAACTACTCTATCAGGGATTTTATTATGCTATTTGTGTTAAGGATCTATGGTGTCTGCTCAGCTGCAGCGTAATAATTGGTTATGGTTAATAAGGGACCAGAAGCACTCAAGTAAAATGTTTGCTTGGATGTGACAATCAACAGGGGTCAGCTTGGGCGGAAGGATCAGCTGTGATTATGAAGACACCAGCATCAGTGAAACCAAGTCTTCTGGGAAGTGTTTCTTCAGGATCAGCATACAGAAGCTGTAGCCTAGAGGGGACTGAGACTGTAACTCATGCTGGCCACTGAACTTGGTTATGTGCAAGAGTTTCCTAGGTCTTATTGATTTTGAAGGCATGAAGGCTTCCTGGAAAGCAGCTGAGGTTTGGAACTGTGAGAAGCCAGGAAAGAGCATTGATAAAGGTGCAGTCTTAATTACATTAGAAGCCCCAGGATTGAAAAGGCTATTGAAAGAAGTTGAGGCTTGGTATCATGTGGCATGGTCAGCGTCTCTGAGGAAAACCCAGGAGAGTATATTGGTAAAGGTACAATCCAGCTATAGTGGAGACCCCAGCATATTGGAGATACGAAACATGGGATAGCCAACCAGGACATCAGGTGTAGAGTGGAACTTGCCTGAGCCAGAAGATGTATATGTGCTGTGGTTGGAACACCTGGAGAAGTGAAGCTTCCTGGGCTTAGCTGGAATAGCTAGAGAAGTAGTTTCCTAGGCCCTTTGGAGTCCCAAATATTTTGTGTTCCAGTTGTCAAATACTGGACTTTTTACAGTGCTGAAGTTTGGTTTTACTTTATTTGATTGCAACTGTGCTTTGGATTTTCCTTTTTAAAATTAGTAATAAGTAACATTTATTTTTCTAATTTTTAATATTTTTCTTTATTCTTTTCTCATACGATACATTCCCACCTCAGCCTCACCTCCTTCTCTCCACGACACCTCTCCTCTTATCCAGACACCCACACCTACTGTTAGAAATCCCACCCCACCTCAAGCTAAGCCACTACAGCATGTATGCAGAGAACCTAGTACTGACCCACGCAGTGGCTTGATTGCTGACTTAATCTCTCTGAGCGACCTGCTTAGTTGATTCTGTGGACCTTGTTCTCCTTGTAGCCTCCCGCTCTCTGGCTCCTACAATCCTTCTGCCCCCTCTTCCACAATGTTCTCCCAGCCCAATCTAATGTTTGGTTGCAGGTCTCTGCACCTGCTCCCATCGGTTGCATGATGATGCCCCTTTGATGACAATTGGGCTAGGCACCGATCTCGGAGTAATTTTTTTTTTTTTTTGTCAGTTGTGTTTGCTTCTACCCCAAGTCTCTGAGCAAGATGTGCTTTTTTTTTTTTTTTAGCACTGGTAGCTTAGAGCTTATTTTTATTTTATACAAGTTTGTAGTTAAGAGACTTTGGGATTTTAAAGAGACTTCAGAAATGTTGATAGACTAGATATTTTTTGAGATGGCATATGTTATAAAGACTTTGAACTTTGAAAGAGACTTTGGATATTTTAAAGAGATTAAGTTTAAGTGTTTGAAAATGTAAAGACTGTAGAAAACTTAAAAGTTGAGAAGTTTTCTGTTGAGACAGTGATGATAATACGATACCTGGGAAAAATAAAAAAAGGAAACTTTTTTTGTTTCATAGTGATGTGTTTCTGTGTCACGTTGACTTAGGTTCAATTACTTTCGTGCAAACTCTTCATGAGCCAGAGTCATTTGGGAATAGGGAATTAATTAATTTTTACTTTTAAATAAAAGATGATTATCTCTGTATAGTTGTTGTATTAGTACAGTAAGACGTATTTGCATAGGCCTTGTTCATGGTGTTGCAACTACTTCGAGTTCCTATGTGCAGTTGTCCTGTTGTGATAGAAAGCGCCGTTTCTCTGGAGTCATTCCCTACCTCCTTGCTCTTACAATCTTCCACTCCTCTTCTGGAGTGGTACCTGTGCATTGGTAGGAGGAGTTATGATAAGCTGTCACAGGACTAAGCACTCTTCAGTTCCTTGCTCTTTGAACTGTCATCAGTTGTGTGTCTGTGTTAACCACCATCTCTTAAAAAAAGAAGCTTTTAGGATGAAGGATGAGGACAGGCTACCCTATGTGTAGAGTGATTTGAAGGATACCTCCTCCGTTAGACATATCTTCAAACATCTGAAGAGTGGGTGGTGCTGTTCGAGGAGCTTTAGATGTGCACCCTGGCTGGAGGAAGTCTGTCACCAGGAAAGAGTTCGTGATGAAAAGCATTGCTCTACTTATGGTTTTTTGTTTGTTTGCTTATTGTTGTTGTTGTTTTTTCTCAGCTTCATGCTTGCAGCTGTAGATGTAAGCTCTAGCTCCGGCTCCTGCTGCCGTGCCTGCTGTTTGCTGCTGGCAGCCTGCTGCTGTGCTCCCTGCCATGTTGGACTCTTACCATCTGGACCCATCAGCCCAAATAAACTCATCCTTCTATAATTTGTTTGGCCATGATTTTTTTTAAAAAACAGTTACAGAAGAGTAACTAACACAGTAGGTACACGAATAAGTCATTAGGAGGCAGTTTATTACTGTGCCAATTTAAGAGTAGTCATGGGTTCTCCCTTAGGCCTCTGACATAGGCAGCCACAGGCATTCAGTCCAATCAGAGACTGACTGGTTACTCGCATGACATTTGTGGTACTCTTATACTAGTGGGCATGGCTTGCCAGGCCAGTCATTATTGCAGATTTGTAAGGTTCACAGCTGAGTAGGTCTGATGATTATTTTACTTTTATAGTATGTTTAAAGTATCTATTAGCATCATGAAAGCTAGTGAGTAGGGATAAAATTCCTGGGTGAATAGTGGCTGTTTTCTCAGTGTCATGACACAAGTATGGGGTGTTTCAGAAAAGAAAGATCATACATTTATGTTCAGAGGATAACCAAGAACCACAGCAATATCCTATAATACTTGGGGTGTTCTGGGACCTCACTGATCACCAACTCCAAAAAGGTAAACTATTCCTTGCACAAGGATATTAAACTGTTAGTCTAATGTGTCTAATAGGGACATTATTACTACATTATGGGATAGCCTTTAAAATATTTTATATATGTCTATTCATCCAGATTAATATATTTACATTTCCTACATATGTGTGTGGGAATATACAATATCCTTTTATAGTAGTAGATCTCCATGAGTTTTTCGAATTGTTTGGGTTAATCATTCCTTCCAGCATCCTTTCTTCTACCCTTCCCTCCCACCCTTATTAAACTCATATTTTCCCATTATTTACTTTGTATCGCTGTGCTCTGTCTCTCCTCCCTTGAAATACCCATCCACCTTGTGGCTGTTTATTAATTTCCTGATGTCTAATGTTATTTCAAATGGAATATACATATCTGAAAATTCACAGCTAATATCCACAAATAATAGAAAATACATTACATTTGTCCTTCTGGGCCTGGGTTATCTTTCTCAGGATGGTTATTTCCTGCTCCATCCATTTATTCGTGAGTTTCTTCATAATTTTCTTATTCTTAATAGGTATATAATACTATGTTGTCTAAATCCATCACATTTTTATTATCCATTAATCAGTTAGTGGACATATAGGCTGCTTCCATTTCCTGGATTACTGGGGTAGAGGTGCAATGAATATGGTAAAGAGGTATTTTTATAATAACATATAGAGATCTATAGGAATGTGTCCAAGAGTGGTATAGTCAAACATTGTGATAGACACATTTCTAGCTTTTTGAGGAATCTCCACACTGGTTTTCATAGTGGCTGCACTTATCTTCACTCCAACCACAAAATCACAGAAGAAAATTTCTCTAACCTAAAGTAAGATATGACTATTAAGGTACAAGAAGCTTACGGAACACCAAACAGATTGGATCAGAAAGGAAAGTCCCCAAATCACACAATAATAAAAATACTTAATCAAAACACATAAAACACAAAACACTAAACAGAACAAAGAAAGAATTTTAAAATATGCAAGGGATAAAGGCCAATTAACATAAAGGCAGACCTATAAGAATTACACCCAACTCTCAATGAAGACTGGAAAATCCAGAAGGGCCTGGACAGATATCTTGCAGACTCTAAGAAACCATGGATACCAGCCCAGACTAATATACACAGCAGAATTTTCAATCACCATAGATGGAAAAAACAAGATATTTTATGACAAAATCAAATTTAAAGAATATCTACCCATAAATAAAGCCCTACAGAGAGTACTAAAAGGAAAACTCCAACCAAGGAAGTTAAATATACCCACATAAACACAGGTAATAGCTATCATACCAGCAATATCCAAAGAAGAGAAATACACACACACACACACACACACACACACACACACACACACACACACTACCTTTGAATAAAGGGTTGGAAACAGAATTTCAAACCAACCTAACAAGAAAGCAGATATTGCTATATGATATATCTAACAAAATAGAGTTCAAACCAAAATTAATCTAAAGAGATGGAGAATAACATTTCATACTCATTAATGGAAAAATACACAAGGATGATGTATCAGTTCTGAACATCTATGCACCAAATGTAAGGGCACCCACTTTTGAAAAGAGACTGACTAAAGCTTATATCACACATAGAACCCCACACACTAATAGTGGCAGACTTTAACACCCAACTCTCACCAATGGACAGGTCTTCCAGAAAGAAACTAAACAGAGAAATAATGGAACTAACAGATATCTACAGAACATTTCACCCAAACACAAAAGGATATACCTCCTTCTCAGCTCTGCATGGAACCTTCTTCAAAGTTGATGACAAGCTCAGTCACAAGCAAGTTTCCTCTTTAAGAGAATTTTTTATTTCCTCTTTAATGGAGTTTTTCATTTCCTCTTTAAGGGAATTTTTTATTTCCTCTTTAATGGAGTTTTTCATTTCCTCTTTAAGGGAGTTTTTTATTCCCTCTTTAATGGAGTTTTTCATTTCCTCTTTAAGGGAATTTTTTATTTCCTCTTTAATGGAGATTTTCATTTCCTCTTTGAGGAAATTTTTTATTTCCTCTTTAAGAATATTTTTTATTTCTTCTTTAAGGGCCTCTATCATCTTCTTTTTTTTTTTTTTTTTTTTGGTTTTTCGAGACAGGGTTTCTCTGTGTAGCTTTGTGCCTTTCCTGGAACTCGCTTGGGAGACCAGGCTGGCCTCGAACTCACAGAGATCCTCCTGCCTCTGCCTCCCGAGTGCTGGGATTAAAGGCGTGCGCCACCACCGCCCGGCCTTCTATCATCTTCTTTAAGTCATTGTTAGGATTAATTTCTTCTGTTTCTTCTGCCTTGGTATGTTCAGGACTTACAATTGTAGGGTCGGTAGGTTCTGGTATTGTCATATAGGCCTTTATGTTGTTGCCTGTATTTTTCCACTGGCGTCTACTCATCTCTTTCTCTGCTCAGTGCAGATGGTGTGAGACCCTAACCCTTCAGGCTTACACCTCTAAGCCTCAGAAATGAGAAACTTCAAGCACCGGGAAATGAGAAACTAAAAATCTGGTTCTCTGGGCAAGCTGACCACCCCTGTTCTCAGTCGGTGAGGTATATATTTACGATTCTGGTGATCTGGTTCGGTGGTTGTGTTGTCTTAATAAGTTCTTTTGAGAGCTTCTTGAAATACAGGATCCAAAGACACCTCTTACTCCGTGGCTTGCTGTATAGCTGGGTGGCTGGTCCCTGATGTCTTCCTCCTTCTCTGGCTCCTCGATCCTTCAGGTTCCTGCAAGCACCGAGGCATCCTCCCTCGTTGCCTCTGTAGCCACAGCTGCACTGATCCCTGCCACGAAGCTCAGGTCTCGCAGGGCGCTGCGTTCTCCACTAGTTCCCAATTGAGAAGCAATCAGCAAGGTGATTAACATCCACTGTGCAGGTACAGGTGTCCCTGATCCTTGTAGCTCCTCTTCTTGCGTTCACCCAGCTCTGTCGCGCCCCAAAGGGTCACCCGGGGAGTCCCCGGCCGCTGCTCCTTCCCTGTGCTCGCCACGCAGGCCTGGGGAGACCGCACAGGAAGGATTGATCCAAACCGCAGATTCCCGAGGAAGGCAGAGAAACTCTGATGCTCTAGCCAGCTTTTCTTAACTTAAATTAATCCTTCTATCTTTTTTCTCTGAGCTTTTATCTTTCACTTTTTCTGTATACCTTTTTTGAC
>CABHPP010069418.1:0-14121 GCA_902168425.1 Peromyscus attwateri | reverse complement strand
AAACATTCCAAGATCTGAAAAAAGAAATTGAGACAACAAAGAAAACACAAGCTAAGGGAATGCTGGAAATAGAAATCCTGATTAACGAACAGGAACTACAGAAACAAGTATAACCAACCGAATACAAGAGATGGAACAGAGAATCTCTAACACTGAAGACACAATAGAGAAAATAGATTCGTCAGTCAAAGAAAACACTAAAGACAAAAAAGTCGTAACACAAAACGTCCAAAAAATCTGGGACACCATGAAAAGACCAAACCTAAGAATAATAGGGATAGAAGAAGGAGAAGAATACCAACTCAAAGGCACAGAAAATATATTCAACAAAATCATAGAAGAAAACTTTCCTAACCTAAAGAAAGAAATACCTATGAAGATACAAGAAGCTTACAGAACACCAAATAGGCTGGATCCAAAAAGAAAGTCCTCTCGCCACATAATAATCAAAACATTAAACATACAGATCAAAGAAAAAATATTAAGAGCTGCAAAGGAGAAAGACCAAGTAACATATAAAGGCAAACCCATCAGAATAACACCAGATTTCTCAATAGAGACTATGAAAGCTAGAAGGTCCTGGACAAATGTTATGCAGACACTAAGAGACCACGGATGCCAACCTAGACTATTATATCCAGCAAAACTCTCAATCACCATAGGCGGAGTAAACAAAATATTCCATGATATAACCAGATTTAATCAATACCTATCCACAAACCCAGCCTTACAGAAAGCACTAGAAGGAAAAACCTAAAGAAGGAAGATGAAGTCCTCAATACAGTCTGAAGAGGATGATTTTGTTCCAGAGCTACATAGAAATGTTCACCCCCGAGAGAGGCCTGATTGGGAAGAAACACTTAGTGCGATGATAAACCAGTTTCATATATACGTATATAGTATATGTAAGTAAAGGTGACTGAAGAATTACTCACAGGAAAATAGTACAGTATGTTTTGTTGCTTTGTATATTTATTGAGTAGATGTTTCCAGGTACTGTTTTAGATGCTGTAGGTAGAGAGGTAGAATACAATGTGAAATAACCATTGCTGGCTGTATGAAAAGGCTACAGATGACCTTTGTGAGAAGGTGAGATATGAGCAGACACTGGAGAGTGTAAAGGAGCAATAGTATGTTTATCTGGGAACACATTAGGTAATGGAAGAACAAGTTAAATAAAGGCTATGTCATAGAAATAAAAAAATAAATAAATTAATTAATGCACAAAAGAACTGAGTAGCTGCCTTGTCAAAATGACAGAAATGGTGGCCAAGTTTATGAATAAGGGTTCAGTGTCAATTGTTGTCAGGGAAATGCAAATCAAAATCACAATGGATTATCAGGGTACCTGTGTTACCTAGCAAGGAAACTGAATAGAAGCAACAACATGATGTCATTGGTAGGAATGTAAATTGTTTTACCCACTGTAGAAAACTGTATGTTGATTCCTAAAAGAAAAAAAAAAAGTGGAACTATTATATATATGACTGAGCAGCACCACATATGCTTATATAGCCCAAGGATTTGTTTTTTCACAGTTGTTGTGTGATATTCTGTTTGTCTTCTGAAAAATAAAGCTTGCCTTGAGATCAAAAAAAAAAAGAAAAAAAAAAGATTTATTTATTTATTATGTATACAGTGTTCTGCCTGCATGTGTCCTTGCAAGCCAGAAGAGGGCACCAGATCTCATTGCAGGTGGTTATGAGCCACCATGTGGTTGCTGGGAATTGAACTCAGGACCTCTGGAAGAGCAGCCAGTGCTCTTAACCACCGAGCCATCTCTCCAGCCTGAAATTTATCATTTCTGAGAGTGACACAGGGTGCAAGTTGAGGCTGAGAATGCTCAGGATGAATGTGAGAGCCAGAAAATGGGGGATGAAGTGAAAGAAAGGGAATTGCAGCCTACGCGCCAGCGGCTGCTTGTCCAGGATCATGTTTGCTGTGTGTCAGTCTCTGGCAAAATTAGAAAAACAGGAGCCATGTGTGAAGTTAGATGTGGTGATTTACACTTGTAATCCCAGCACTTGGGAGGCTGAGGCAGGAGGGTTGCCAAAAGTTTGAGGACAGGAGGTGGGTGGGTATGGTGGTGCATATCTTTGTTTGTTTGTTTTTCAAGACAGGGTTTCTTTCTGCATCAGTCCTTTCTGTCCTGGAACTCGCTTGCTTTGTAGATCAGGCTGGCCTCCGAACTCCTGAGATTGACCTGCCTCTGCCTCCTGATTACTGAATTAAAGGTGTGTGCTACCACCGCCCGGCCGGTTGTGCATACCTTTAATCCTTGCTCAGGGCAGTACAAGGCAGAGAGAAGACACAGGTAAGCAAGCAGAGGCAGAGGCAGCCAGGGCAGCAGTGGAAACTCATATATATATATATATATATATATATATATATATATATATATATATATTCCTGTTCCAGGCTGGTCAGGTCTACATAATGAGACCATCTCAGAAAACGGAAATGGAGCTGAACATAGACACCTGGCTAGATCCTATTTGTATGACCCAGGACCAGAACCTGTGCTCAGCTTCATCAGTAACTTAGGGACAACAGAATGATACCCACGGTTCCATGCCATTAAACACATCAGTGTCTGGCAATTGGAGCAGCTTCTGGAAACAAATGTTGGGACGCTTGATGGTCTGCACACTGCAAAGCCAGTGGTGGGACAGCAAGAGCAGCTGTGACCTCCCAGTGCCAGGGTTGGTACCTTGGGCCTTCAGGCAAGGGCCCACTCAGAAGAGAAGGTGCTGGGGTTATCTGGGCATTAATATGTGGTGGCATTGTGTTCCCCAAAATATTGTGTACCTTAATAAACTTATCTGGGGTCAGAGACAGAACAGCCACAATATTAAACATGAGGATAGGCAGTGGTAGCATACGCTTTTAATCCTAGCATTCCAGAGGCAGAAATCCACGTGTTCAAGGATACACCCAAGCATGGTGACTCACGCCTTCAATCCCAGGGAGTGGTGGTAGAAAGCAGAAAGGTATATAAGGCGTGAGGACCAGAAACTAGAGGCATTTGCCCTGGAGAGGCATTTGCCCTGGAGAGGCATTTTGGCCTGGGTAAGCATTTGGCCTGGAGAAGCATTTGGCCTGGTTAAGCATTCAGGCTTCTAGCAGCAGTTCAGCTGAGAGTCATTTGGATATGAAGACATAGAGGCTTCCAGTCTGAGGAAACAGGACCAGCTGAGGATCCGGCGAGGTGAGATAGCTGTGGCTTGTTCTGTGTCTCTGACCTTCCAGTGTTCACCCCAATACCCGGCTCAGGTTTGATTTTTATTAAGACTCTTTAAGACTCATGCTACATTAATAGTTATTACCTGAGGATTGGCTCCCTGGTGCATTCCTAACCTTCACGTTCTAATGAAGTGGTTTCACTCTTCAAGACACAGCAGTTGCGAGCCTTCTGTTTATTTGGAGAGCAGCGCCTAGACTAGCATGGATCCTGGTTGGGAAGCCCCACCCACTGGGTCCATCCCACTAGGCGCGTCCCAGAAAGACTTTTGTCCGCCTTCGGCCGCCTTCCAACGCTTGCCCGCTTCCGCCTTCGTCCACGTGGTCTGCATCGGGGGTCCGCGGCGCCGTGAGTGGGGCCGGCGGGACATTCCACGCTCCGCACGCGCGCCGGCTGCGCGATCGCTAGGGCGGCGGGCGGAGGGCAAGGGGCTGTAGGGGGAACAGGTCAGCCTCGGATCAGGAGCGCCGCAGGGCCGGAGCTAAGAATTCAGGAAGACAGGGCAGGGGTGTCGGGAGTGCAGAGTTCGTCAGGGATCCGTGAGGTCGAGGGTCGGCGACCGCCACCCCGCCGCGCATGGGCTTCCCCCGCCTGTGGGCCGCACTGCTGAGAGCCTGGGGACGGTGGACGGCGTGCCCTGGCCCGCGCGTGCCCGGGTAAAGACCCCGCGACCGGCGCCTCTGCCCTGAGTCCCCACTGCTGCCCTGGCTGCTGCCTCTGCTTGCTCACCCGTGTCTTCTCTCTTCCTTGAGACTCCACCGCTGCCTTGTACTGCCCCGAGCTATCTGCCTCTGGCCAGAGGCGCTGCCTGCTTGTGTCCAGCTGTGCCTCAAACTCTAACCCCGGAGTTGCCACCGTTCCCCAACCCCAGCCACTCTGTCACTGATGAGCCAGACTGGTCTGCCATTAGGCAGGGTCTGCAGAGACCGTTGAGGCAGGCAGAGCTGGGGCCTCCCATCAGGTTCTGTTGTATCTTTTACCACCTTGGTCACCCCCATGCCTGTTTTCTCAGCCTGCCCCCTATGGCTGGAAACAAGGTGCCACCAACGCTGGCTTCACACCAAGACAGGAAGGTCCGAGGTGGCTGGGTCTGGGAGGAGACGCAGCGTCCTCCCAAGAGGGTCAAGGGCGGTGAGGATGAAGAGCCTCCACGAAAGCTGCCAAAGCGCAAAATTGTGCTGCTCATGGCCTACTCTGGCAAGGGCTACCACGGCATGCAGGTGAGGAGGGCTGCGCCTAGACCGCAACCTACCTGGGTCAGCTCCTGGTTCCCTGATGCTGCTCAGAGCGAGGCCATCCCAGGAAAGAGCAAAAACTGAGAGTTCTCTCCATAGGAGACTTGGGCGATTGTCTTCCACTATGGTTAGGCCCGCTCTGTGGCCGGTTCACATGTGACCTTGGGAGCAGTGACTCTTCATCATTAGGATGGCACCTGTATGCGTACCTACTGAACTATGTGACATGGGGCAGGTTTACTGATGCTGAGAGTGGAGACCAGAGAGCTGGCGGGTGCTATCTGTCCAGTACCCTGAGGGGTGGCTGAACTCTGCTGAAGAGTATTAGGGGCCCTGGGGCAAGCTGGCACCTAGGCTCTGTCTCTAACCCATGAACTTGACCTTCTGAAAGGGGCGCTGACCAGTGTGGGAAGAATCTTCTTTCCTGTCACCTCTGTTGTTAACATTGTCCCCCCCCCCCCCCCCCCCTCTTTTTTTTTTTTTTTTTTTTTTTTTTTTTTGTTTTTCAAGACAGGGTTTCTCTGTGTACCAGCCCTGGCTGTCCTGGAACTCACTCTGTAGACCAGGTTGGCCTTGAACTCACAGAGATCAGCCTGCCTCTGCCTCCAGAGTGCTGGTATTGAAGGCATGCAGCACCACACCCGGCTTTAAAACAGATTTTAACCTTCATTTGTATTTTGTATATCTGGGTGTTTTGCCTGCCCATGTTCATGCACTGCCCTCATAGGCTAGAAGAGGGTGTAGGATCCCCTGGGACTGGAGTGACAGGCAGTTGTTAGCTGCCATCTGGGTGCTGAGAGTCAGACCCAGTCCTCTAGAAGAGCAGCCAGTGCTCTTAACCACTGAGCCATCTCTCTGATCCCTTTCCTCACTTTCTAAATCTTAATCTTGCCAGGCTGTGGTAGCAGATGACATTAATCCCAGCAGAGGCAGGCGGATCTCTGGGAGTTCCAGGCCAGCCTGGTCTCCAAATCGATTCCTGGACAGCCAGGGCTGTTACACAGAGAACCCTGTCTCAAAAAACAGAACAAAACAAAAAACACCACCACCAAAATACCTTAATCTTGATCCATAGGACGTTCATTGCTGTGATGTGTCCAACCAGAACAGTGGCTTCAAAAAATATTGTCTGGTCAGGCATGATAGTGATTTTGAGAATGAATGATTCTCAGCAGTGACACAAGTCATGTCCTGTTCTACTTTTAAAAAGACCCTGGGCTGACTGGTATGGTGGCACATGCTTGTCATCCTGGCATTCAGGAAGTTGGTGCAGGAGGATTGCAAATTCAAAGATAGTCTGGGCTAAGGATTCAGACCATGTCCCTCTCCAGTAAAATAAATAAATAAATAAATAAATAAATAAATAAATAAATTTAAAAAAAAAAGGGCTTCACAGTAATTTAACTTAAACTATGACATTGGTGAGAACACACAGACTATTCACTGCTCCTGGGGTGACTGGTCTGCTTTTTTTTTAGAAATTAATTAATAAACATTTTTTTAGATTTATTTGTTTATTATGTATACAGCATATATGACTGCAGGCCAGAAGAGGGCACCAGATCTCATTACAGATGGTTGGGAGCCACCATGTGGTTGCTAGGAATTGAACTCAGGAATTGAACTCTGAGCCATCTCTCCAGCCCGCAAAGTTTTTACTGTAGGCTGTCTGAAGAATTTTGTGCCTTCCTAATAAGATCCTGTTTGCCTCAGTTTCCCCATTAGGGAAATGACAAAGGTGCCTGGCTCACAGGGCTGAGTGGGGGTTGTGGTCGCGTTTTGTTACAATCTTATGTCATTTTGGAAGGTTCCCTGACTTCACAGTGAGTTTGGGGGTTGACTTCAGTGGCAGTGAGAGTACACTTTGAAAAGATTTTCTCATGCAGGGAGCTTGGCCGAGGTGCTCACAGGCCTGTTTCCCTTGGGAAGGTTTTCTCTGAGAGCCAGGGATCCAAGTCTGTTTTGGGGGTTGGTAGGATGTATCTGATTATGTCTGAGTTTGTGCAGTCATGCACACCCCGGACCGTGGTTAGGGTAGGCTGAGAGGTGCAGCATTAGAGCTGGTTCCAGAAGTGATGCTCAGCTTCCTGGCATGCATACATCCCACGAGCTCATGAAAACAGGATGTCCATTTTTTTCTTTAGAGGAATCTGGGGTCCTCTCAGTTCAGGACCATTGAAGATGATTTGGTATCTGCCCTAGTCCAGGCAGGTTGTATCCCTGAAAACCATGGCACAGACATGAGGAAGATGTCCTTCCAGCGATGTGCTCGCACAGACAAGGTATGTGTCCCATTTGCCTGCTGCTTTCACTGTCCTGCCATCTCAGGGTCCACCTGTCAGGAGGGATCCTAGCCAGGGGTCATGCCTGATGATATGATAGCAATTTTGATAGTAGTGACATGGTTTGTGTTCTGTTTTACTTAGAAAATAAAAACAAAACATAGGGTGGCTGCGTTGGTGGCACTTGTCTATTATGCCAGTATTTAAGGGAAAGAACACTTTGTTTAGTTGTAGGGAGGGCCAGGAGTACAGACTGCTAAGCTGGTGCTGGGTCCCAGGTGGGCTGCACAAGGCCCTGTCTTAACTGGCCTTTGCTTTCTTTGGATAGCTCTGTCTGAGGCCAAAGTCTTTGCCTCACAGCCATGCATGATAGCCCCCTACAAAGTAGATAGGTTTATTAGGGTGACTGCGCTTATTTTGTTTAGGTGGGTAGATTCCCCCCCCCTTAGTTTTGGTTTTGATTTTTTTTTTTTTAATCTGAGACAACAAAAGAGATGATTTATTGGGTTGGAGAGAGGATTTAGCATTTAAGAGCACTTAGTGTTCTTCCAGAGGACTAGAATTTGGTTCCTAGCACCCATATCAGGTGGCTTACACCTCCCATAACTCCAACTCCAGGGGATCCAATGCCTCTGACACTTTTGGGTACCTATACACATAATTAAATATTAAAAGACGTGTATAAAGAATACACATAATTTAAAAATTAAAAAAAGAGAGATGATTTATTGGCCACAGCTCAGAACAAACAGAAGTAGTCCGGGATGCCACAGGTCCAGGGCAAAGAACGACACAGGCTGTTTTGGTTCTCAAAAAGGCAGGTCTCACAGGCTGTCTTTGCGATTGGATGGTGACGGAAGGTCTGACTCCAGGAGAAACAAATTATGAACAGTAGCCTGTAGTGCAACAACTTACACCAGTGTCTCCGGCCTCTGGCATTTCTTATACCTGTTCCCACAGCCGTTGGGGACCCCTGTGCTTCTGCCTGTACATTTGCTTCTTCCTCCACCTATGCACTTGTGACTGATTGCTGAACTAGGTAGGGTAATCCTAACAGTCTGCATCATTTATCCGATCAGCCAAGATGGGTTTATTGCAACATACAGTCGGTGTGAGCATCTACCAGTGGGACGTGTCTTTACTCTCCTTATGTGGGCACCAGGACTTTTTCTTGTTGTTGTGTGCGAGCATGGGTGTGCACACGTGGAAGTCTATCATAGGCTCCGGGGATCAGGTCATCAGGCTTGCATGGCAAATGCTATCACCTACTCAGCCATCTCTCCTGCCTGTGTACCCACGTGATAAGCACATTGCCACAGTGGCTCATCCCACAGAAGAGGCTGCGTGTGGCTGATGGCCTAGCTTTTGTAGTCCAGATTGTGAGGCTGAGGCAGAAGGATTTCAAGTTTGAAGACAGCCTAGGCCACAGAGTTCAAGGCTTCATAACAGCACTCTTGTCTTAAAACAAACAAGAGAAGAACGCTGGGTCTATTTATGCACACTTGTCATCCATCCCCTCAGAGGAGGGGTTGTAGGAAAATTGTTAAAAGTCTGAGGTTGGCTCGGTGTACACAGTGAGTTACAGGCCAGCTAGGGTTACCTGGGGAGACCCACTCCCAAACAAACAAATAACAACAAAAACAAGCGCAGTGAGAACAAGATGGTCCCTTAACTGCTTGTTGCCTGTGCAGGACCAGAATGGGGTGCTGCTGGCTGAGCTGGAGTGTTGGCTGCCTCTTCTGGCCTCAGGACCAGGGTGTAAGGGTTGTGCTGGAAGACAAGACCCCTAACCCATCTCTCCTCTCTGCTCTGTTTTCTTTGCAGGGTGTGTCTGCAGCTGGGCAGGTAGTATCCCTAAAGGTGTGGCTAATTGACGACATTCTGGACAAGATCAATAGCCACCTTCCATCCCACATTCGGATTCTGGGTAAGCTTCCCTGTGCGAGCACCTGAGTGGCCTCGTATGGACAGAGGCTGTGTTTGCACTGCCACTGGCCAAGCCCTTTGGGAGTGAAGTGGGGAACCTTACAGGTGCCCAGCAGGTGCTGGGGTGCTGTGAAATTCAGTGTTGCTCCCTCAGGATTAGCTAGTTGAGCACACAGTTCCATGGTCTTTGGCTATACTGCTCTGATAATCTGTGGGTACTTTTCTCATAAAGTGATGGTTGTGAACATGTAGACAGATGGTTAAAACAAGGCCACCGGTGCTCTTTTGTAATAGGACAGGCAAATGGACGTAGAGAACCTGGAGCCTCATGCTTGTTCCAAGCCGTATTTCTAGCCCCTTTTAACTTTTTGTTTTGTAATTATTCATTTTATTTCACATGCATTGGTGTTTTGCCTGCATGTATGTCTGTATGAGATCCTCTAGAACTGGAGATACAAATAGCTGTGACCTGACATGTGGGTGCTGGGAAATGAATCCAAGTCCTCTGGAAGAGCAGACAGTGCTCTTTTTTGTTTGTTTGTTTGTTTGTTTGTTTGAGACAGGGTTTCTCTGTATAGTTTTGGTGCCTGTCCTAGATCTTGCTCTGTAGACCAGGCTGGCCTTGAATTCAGAGAGATCTGCCTGCCTCTGCCTCCCGAGTGCTGGGATTAAAGGCAAGTACCACTACCTCCCAGCTTTGTTTTGTTTCTTGAAACAAGAGTCTCACTAAGTAGCCTTGGCTGTCTTGGAACTCACTATGTAGACCAGGCCAGCCTCCACCTCCTGAGTGTGGGTTAAAGGCATTTGCCATTGTGCTCAGCCCAAGTATTTTTTTTTTTTTTTAAGATTTATTTATTTATTATGTATACAGTGTTCTGTCTGCATGTATGCCTGCAGGCCAGAAGAGGGCACCAGATCTCATTACAGATGGTTGTGAGCCACCATGTGGTTGCTGGGAATTGAACTCAGGACCTCTGGAAGAACAGCCAGTGCTCTTAACCTCTGAGCCATCTCTCCAGCCCCTGTATTTTTTTTTTAATTGTTGAGAATTTCTTACATGCATATAAAGTGTCTTGATCAAAATCTCCCCCTATTCTCTCCCTTCCAATTCTTCTCTCCTCTCCTCCTCCATAGCACTTTTTCTTCCCACTTGGTGCTACTTATATGTGCATTCATGGAGGACCAACTACTGGAGCATGGGTAGCCTCTTAGGAGCTGTATACCTAAAGAAAACCGACTCTCTTTGCCCAGCAGCCATAAATTGCCAGTAGCTCTTCAGCTAGGGGTGAGAACCTCCAGTTTTGCCCAGTAGGTAGCATTTTCTGGCTTTTGAAATCTGCTGCTGATATCTGTAGAAAGATTTAGCATTCTGGGTCCTAGTTACTTTCTTCAGATGGCTCCTGACTCAAGGCCTGGTCAAAAGCTGCCGCAGATTTACAATCTGGGCTTGGCATGTTTGCCAACTCCAGTCTCAGCAGACCTTTAGGTTTTTGTCATTTGGGTTTGTTTCATTCTGGGTTTCAGCACTGTGTGGATTCTGAGTTCAGAGTCAGAACTGGGTACCTGTCCTGGGCGAGTGGTACCAGAATCATGCTGTCAGGATGTAACACCTTGGAAACATTTCTGCTCACCTGGGTTTTTTACATGCTGCCCTGTAGGACTGAAGAGGGTCACAGGCGGGTTCAACTCCAAGAACAAGTGTGATGCCAGGACCTATTGCTACATGCTACCCACCTTTGCCTTTGCTCACAAAGACCGGGATGTACAGGATGAGAGTTATCGCTTGAGTGCGGAGACCTTGCAGCAGGTCAACCGACTTCTGGCCTGCTACAAGGGCACCCATAACTTCCACAACTTTACCTCACAGAAGGGGCCCAGAGAGCCCAGTGCACGCCGCTACATTCTGGAAATGTACTGTGAGGAGCCCTTTGTACGAGAGGGCCTGGAGTTTGCTGTGATCAAGGTGAAGGGCCAGAGCTTCATGATGCACCAGATCCGGAAGATGGTTGGCCTGGTGGTAGCCATTGTGAAGGGCTATGCCCCTGAGAGTGTGCTGGAGCGCAGCTGGGGTGAGGAGAAGGTGGATGTGCCCAAGGCGCCGGGTCTTGGCCTGGTCCTGGAGAGGGTACACTTTGAGAAGTACAATCAGCGCTTTGGCAGTGATGGGCTGCATGAGCCCCTGGACTGGGCACAGGAGGAAGGGAAGGTGGCCGCTTTCAAGGAGCAATACATCTATCCCACCATTGTCAGCACTGAGCGGGATGAGCGGTCCATGGCCCAGTGGCTCAGCACTCTGCCTATCCACAACTTCAGTGCCACTGCGCTTGGTGCAGCTGGCACAGGTGCCAAGGTAGGAACCTGGTCTACAGTGGGCATATGTGTACATACTAGGGCTGGGTGGGCTGGGCGAACACTTGTCTTCGGCCCCAGTTGTAGATAGCAAGCTGAGTTCCAGAGACTCTCCAAAGTCACACAGCCCCTGGAGGAATGGGGATTATAGGGTCACTGGGCTACCTCCTGCTCCTGCCCCACCCTGTGATCTCCGCTGCTTGCTGAGGCAGTTGTTGACCTAGAATAGCCCAGCTGTCCTCTGTGCAAGCTTACTCGTGGGCTGGCATTGGGCTGAAGCTGCTGAGCAGTCTGTCTGGTTACAACTAAAGGTATAGGCTGCGTGTGCCTGCCTGTTCAGCTGCAGTCTGTTCCCTTGCCTCCAGGGGCCTTCCCTCTACTAGGGTGGCTTTGCTCAGCCCAAGCCCTTGGCACTATGCCCAGGATTCCATTGTTTTCTCCTGTGTGCCCCACACATGGGAGTGCCTACAAGTTGGGTCTCACAGTCCTTTTCCTGTCTGCCCCCTTTCCTACAGGTCCCCAGTTCCCTGGAGGGCAGCGAAGGGGATGGAGACACTGACTGAAACTACAGCCGCGGCCACTGCTGTGAGGGTTGCGAGTGGAGTCTCTGCACTTGCCTGTCCCTCAGGACAGGGAAGCCAAGAATTCTGGGGCCAGCTTGTGGATGTAGCCTGGCTTCATAACCTCAGGATATTAAATTCTCATCCCAGGAATCAGCCGCCTCTTTTAGCCCATGCATTGTGTGTATACACTTAGCATGAAAGGACACTTTTTTAAAAAAAGAAGTGATTTTTCTTATTAAATGTTTTGCTTAGTGAATTATTCTTTTCCTTTTTTGGTTGAGAGATGAGTGGGACACTGCTGTGTCAGGGATAGCTGAAGGGCACAAAGGGTCAGCATGGGGGTGTGGTTGACGGGGCAAGCGGTAGATGTTGGTGAGTGCAGTGGTATGTCCTGCCAACATCAGTATGCTCCCAACTGCCAGCTGTACCCTCTTTCTTCTATTCTGGCCTCTTTGAGTCCAGTCCAGTTTTCTCTGCAGTGGCTACATTGGTAACGTGAGCTCTTGGCTGTCATTTCATGCTACTTATTCTTGGGCTATGAAGAGATCCCCTTCAGCAGCCCCCACTTCCACGCCCTGGTGTTCCTCCTTTTGGGTCTCCTTTCTTCAACTGCATGGCTGTTCACGTCCCTCAGCAGGTGGTGGCTCCCACCTGAGCAGTGGAGCTGTGCAATGAAACTTCGAACCTTCCATTTTCTGGCCCCAGGACACTCCTCCTGTCCATTCTGTCTCTGAGACTCCCACACAGATTTGGAAGCCTAACCTCCACCTGCCTGCACAGAGCTTGGGTTTGGAGCTTATCCCTCCTCGCTGCATACCCATTGATTGCCTCGGTATTAGACTTGGATTACACTTCAGCCCTAGTGTAATCCTCCCAGAACATCTCTTGCCTTTTCTGGGTAAAGGATTCTCAAATTTCTAGCACATTCAGTCCTTAGACCTGCACAGACATCCTACAACCTGAGTTTTTTGTTCGTTTGGAATGGCAAGCAAGCAGTTATGCCTGGTGAGGTGAGATGTCTTAACAGTTAGGAGCACTTTTCTTGCAGAGGACCTGTGTTTGATTTCCAGTACTCATATGGTAGCGCACAACTATCTGTAACTCCAGTTCCAGAGGATCCAGCAGGCTTCAGGCAGGCAGGAAGGCAAAGCATTTATACACAAGAAGTAAAATAGATAAATCTAAAAATAAAATAAAATAAAATAAAAAAATATATTTTTTTTTCCCCTTAAGACAGGGTTTCTCTGTGTAGTTTTGGTGCCTGTCCTGGATCTCGCTCTGTAGACCATGCTGGCCTCAAACTCACAGAGATCTGCCTGGCTCTGCCAGAGATCAAAGGTGTGCCACCACCGCCCAGCTAGAAAAAAAATTTTTTTTTAAATTTATTTTAGGGGTTGGTGAGATGGCTCAGAAGTTACAAGCTCCTGCCATTCTTGCAGAGAACTTATGTTCAATTTCCAGCACCCCTGTTGAGCAGCATATATCTGCCTATATAACTCTAGCTCCAGATGACTCAGCCCCCCACCTTCTGGTCTCTGAGGGCACTGCATTCATGCACACACCTAAATAAAAAATAAAATCTTTAATCCCAGCACTCGGTAGTCAGAGGCAGGCAGATCTCCGTGAGTTTGAGGTCATCCTGGTCTACAGAGCGAATTCCAGAACAGCCAGGCTGAAACCTTGTCTGGGAAAACAAAAAAAGTAGTGTGTGTATGTGTGTGTGTGTGTACATGTACGCTCCCTGATATGGGTGCTAGGCCTTCCACAAGAGCAATAGTGCTCAGTCCCCTTGTTAGTTTTTTGTTTTTGTTTTTTAAATTATTCTATTATTTATTTGTGTGTGTGTATATGCCATGTGTATGTGAATGCCTATGCAAGCCAGAAGAGGATGTCAGATCTCCTGCAACTTATTTACAAATTGTTGTGGACCACCTGATGTGGGTTCTGGGAACTGAATTCAGGTCATGCCAAAGAGCCCCAAATTCTCTTAACCGCTAAGCCATCTTCCCAGCTGCCCCAACTCCTTGTTGGGTTTTTAAAAAGATAATTTATTATTTGGCATTTTCATGCATGTATATTTTGATCCATTCACCTTCCTTTTCCTTTATCTTCTACCACTCCCTCTGGACCCTTCTTCCTAACACATTTCCCTCCTGTTTTTGTGAGATAGGGTCTCATCATGTATTCCAGGACAGCCTCGAACATGCTGTGTGGATGAGGCTAGCTCTGAATCCCACATCTTCCTGCTTCAGGCTCTCAAGCGCTGGTATTGCACTGAGTGGTTCTCAACTTTCCTAACTTCCACCCTTTTATACAGTTCCTCATGTTGTGGTGGCCCCCAACCATAAGATTATTTTGTTGCTATTTCATAACTATAATGTTGCTACTGTTATGAATCATAATGTAAATATCTGATATACAAAATATCTTACATGCCACCCCAAGGGGGTTACGATCCACAAGTTGAGAACCCTGGATTACCAGTTTGTGCCACCATGCTTGACTAATTTCCTTTTCTTTTTAAA